>CAJGYO010000128.1:0-96686 GCA_904845875.1 Miscanthus lutarioriparius
CCTACGATGATGAGTGGGTGCCTGGTAGCGCGTCCTCGCTTCCCAGGTCGTCCCACACAATGTCGGTGACTACCTCGTCATATTCCTCGCTGTCGTCATCATCGTCGTCCCTGTTTGTCACCTCTCCTCACTCCCGTGCCCGTAGTTTCTCCTACTTCTTCTTCCTCTTGACCTCCTTCGTCTTCTTCTCCAACCCGGCCACGGTGCGATTCACCGTTGCCACGAGCAGGTCCTTCAGCAGCGGAGCCGCATGTTCCATAAGGACAAGCCTCTTCAGCTGGTCCTGCTATCTCAGTGTCAGCATCAAGGGGTCGGGAGCTCAATTGAAAAGGAGGCACAGGGAAAGAGAACTTACAAAGTCGATGTACCCCGGTTCTAGCCGCATTGGGTGGTGCCCCGTCACCGGATACACGAAATCAAGAACGACACCGGTGTCGTCCTTCGAAGGCTCCATCGCCTCCTTGATGCGTTGTGCCACTTTAGAGGGGGAGAGTGCTTCATCGGCAAGCGTCGTCCCATCGAGTGACGCTCCGGGCACCATCAGGTACAGGGGAAGCGCGCGACTCATCAGCGGCGCCACCCTTCGCGTATGGTAGGCGCCGATGATCCTTGACACCTTCACGCCCCTCTCCTTCAAAACTTGGAGGGTCGTGAGATGGTCCAAGATTTTCTTCTTATCTTTATCCAGGACCCCCACATCCTCCACGATTCTAGGACCTCTTCGATGAGGCGTCCGGTGAACGCTGGCAAGGGGGCGGCTGCGTCATTCTTGACGTAGAACCAATGCAAATGCCACCCCTTGTTGGAGGTCGATAGACGCATCGATGGGTACTCGTTGACCCAGTTGTTGCGGAGCGAGATGCCGGCGCATTCCATCGGCACGCTCAGCTCTTGCTTCTTCTCCCGCTTCTTCAAGAGGGTGACGGCGAAGAGATACCGCCATAGGTCGAAGTGGGGACTAATCCCCAAGAACCCCTCACATAGGGCGATGAACGCCACAATGTGCTGGACCCCATTGGGAGTAAGGTGTTGTAGCTCCACCTTGTAGTAATTCAGCAGCCCCTGAAGGAACTTGTGGGTGGGGGTGGCGAATCCCCGCTCATGAAAGTGAGTGAAGGACACAACGTAGCCTTTGAGCGGTGATGGTGTGTCTTCATTACTGGGCAGCCGCCACTCCTCGGCGGTGGTCCGCGCGCAAAGAAGGTCATGGCGAATGAGTCCCTCCAAGCGTTGGAGGGTGACATCAGATCTACACCACTGCTCCATTAGACAATAGGGGTGGTTGGATGCAATCTTGATGGTGGTGCGATGCGGGTGTAGGAGGCTCAGGCGATTGGCAGCGGAGGTTGTAGATGCAAAGGCAAGGAGACAAAGTATGGAACCCTAGGGGTGAACCCCTTGCTTTTATAGGTGCGACGGATGTGAGAAGGGCAACCGTCCACCTAGATCTCTATGCCTACCACGATATGCCACCACGTCACGTCGCGGGATATGCGTCCGCGATCCCTATCCTTTCCCACCAAAGTCACGCCAGACGTTTCGCCTTCCCGGGCAGACAAGGACTCTTTTCCCGCAGAAGGGATACGGGTCAAAAAGCATTTCTCCGGCCTGCCAAGGCCTAGGAGTTTGAGGGCTGGCCTAATAGTTTCGACGGCCATCAAAACGAGGGATGGGCCCATGAGCGGCCAAAACTCAGGCGCACGAGCCTCAAGGGAGTCTCGATCAGCAATCAAATCTCAACCGGGCTGACCTTGGATGAATCCCCACGTATGGGATACCAGGGTTCCCTTTAAGCTATCCAGTTGTCAAAACACCAAATCTCACAGCCATACCCGCGAAGGGTCTGAATTACCCCCTGGGCGATTCTATCCGAATCACCCAAGGGCTCGGAGGCTACACCCGACGGGTGCGCTTGCGCGCACCCTCTAGAGAATCGAAATTCCCCCCGGGCGATTCTATCCAAATCACCTAGGGGCTCGGGGGCTACACCCGATGGGTGCGCTCGCGCGCACCCTCTAGCAAATCGAAATACCCCCTGAGTGATTCTATCCAAATCACCCGGGGGCTCGGGGGCTACACCCGTCGGGTGCGATCACGTGCACCCTCTAGCAAGTCAAATCACCCCCGAGCGATTCTATCCGAATCACCCGAGGGCTTGGGGGCTACTATTGGGGACGTAATACTCGGTACCCAATGAGGTGGAACTAATAACTATCAAACGTTGATGCTTTCAAACAGACAAGAACGCAACTGCACTTCTTGTCCATACGACCGAAGGTTGGCCATGCCTCGCCCGGCCCCTGAGGGTTAGCTCCACCTCGCCCAACCCCCTAGGGCTGGACTCCGCCTCGCCCGACGTATGGGGGCAGACTCCGCCTCACCCGACGGTTGAGGGTTGGCTCTACCTCGCCCGATGACCGGGGACTGGCCTCACCTCGCCTAACCCCCGAGGGATGGGCTCCACCTCGCCCGACCCCCAAGGGCTGGACTCCGCCTTGCCTAACGTCTGGGGGCAGACTCTGCCTCGCCCGATGGCTAAGGGCTAGCTCCACCTCGCCCGATGACCAGGGACTGGCCTCACCTCGCTCGCCCCCTGAGGGTTGGGCTCCGCCTTGCCCGACTGAAAGCTCTAGTTTGGTTTTGGTGAATTGATGAAACCCTAAGTGCTAACCTAGTTTATCAAGTGATCATGAGATAGGTAGCACACTCCAAGTGATGAAGCAAATGAAGATCATAGCATGATGATGATGATACCATGATGATGATCAAGTGCTTAGACTTGGAAAGAAGAAAGAGAAAAATAAAAAGCTCAAGGCAAAGGTATAAACCATAGGAGCTATTTTGTTTTGGTGATCAAGACACTTAGAGAGTGTGATCACATTTAGGATTGATAGCCGTACTATTAAGATGGGTGAAACTCGTATCGGAGTGCGGTTATCAAAGTGCCACTAGATGCTCTAACTCATTTCATACGCATTTAGGATCTAGTGGAGTGCTAACACCTTTAAAAATGTTTGTGAAAATATGCTAACACTTGTGCACAAGGTGATACACTTGGTGGTGTTGGCACATTTACAAAGGAGGTGGTGTTTGCAGTGTTGAGATGGGTTTGGGTCCCTCTCTCGGGAAAATGGAATGCCTATTTTCTATTACGCCGGATGAAAAATCTTGGTGGTTGGCACATTTGAGCAAGGGTGAAGAAGTTAGAGTTGAAATGGAGTTGGTCGAAATGATGCTGGCGTCGGTCTACTGACCGGACGCTGGGTCACTCAGCCACCGGACGCTGAAAGGCTACGTCCGGTCGTGCTATCAGACGGCACAGTGGCTAAGGTTGAGCACCGGACGTTGGTCTGTGTCCGGTCAAGGTGGACCGGATGGGTCCGGTCAAAGAAATACGCCTCGGGGAGCTTACTGGAAACGACCGGACGCTGGGGCTTCAGCGTCCGGTCAGTTTTGCCGGAGCGTCCGGTCTGCTTCGTAGCCGTTGAAATCTGACGAACAGCGTTTGAAGCTGGTGACACGTGGCGTCCATCGGGCGACCAGACGTTGAGGGCCAGCGTCCGGTCAGTATGATCGGAGCGTCCGGTCAGAGCGCGTTTTGCCCAGTGAAGGGGTATAACGGCTCTATTTGATTGGGGCTCTATTTATAGCCCCATGGCCGGCTCAAGGGAGGCTTCTTGCACATTTTCATTGATATAGCAACCTTGTGAGCTTAGCCAAAGCCCTCCCACTCATCTCCATCATTGATCCATCATCATTGTGAGATTGGGAGAAAATCCAAGTGCATTGCTTGAGTGATTGCATCTAGAGGCACTTGGTATTCGTGTTGCGCTGCGGATTTCGCTTGTTTCTCTTGGTGGTTGCCACCACCTAGACGGTTGGAGCAGCAGTAAAGGATCGGCACGAGTTGGTGATTGTTCGTGGCCGCCTTCGGTGATTGTGAGGGGAGTTGTACCTTCCCCGGCGGAGTGCCGAAAGGTAACTCTAGTAAATTGCTCGTGTCATTGAGTTACCTCACTTTGGGTCGGTTCTTGCGGTGTCCTATCGTGTGGACGAGGTTTGTGAAACACCTCTTAGCCGCCGAACCACCAAGTGTTGGTCGACACAACGGGGACTAGCATGTTGGTAAGCACGTGAACCTCGGAAGAAAAATCGGTTGTCTCTTGTCATTTGCATTCTCCCGGTGAATGGCTATATATTCATCTTGTAATTGGTTCACTCCACGACCCGGCGGTATAATCGTCTCACTTACTCATTTACATTTCCGCAAACTAGATATAGCAAGCTCTTTAGTGTAATTAGAATTGAGAGCTTGCCTTGTGCTTTAAACATATGTAGTGGAGCTCTTTAATGTAGCTTTTGTGAGAGCTCTTAGTGAGTAGTGGTCAAGTAGATTGTGTGCAAATAGATCATTGCAACTAGAATTGTTGGATATGTGGCTTGCAACCCTTGTAGAGCTAGAGCAAGTTTGCATTTCGCTATTTGTCTTACTAACCAAATTGCTCTAGTTGATTTGTAGTTTTTAAATAGGCTATTCACCCCCCCCTCTAGCCATATTAGGACCTTTCACCGACGACTGAGGGCTGGCTCTGGCTCATCCAATGTCTGAGGGCTAGCTTCGCCTTGCCCGATGTCTGGGGGCAGGCTCCGCCTCGCCCGACGTCTAAGGGCTAGCTCCGCCTCCCCCGACGTCTGAGGGCAGGCTCCACCTCGCCCAACGTCTGCACCCTACTCCTTTATAATGACAAGCACATGGTAGGACAGGACACTCAAGTCAACCACAGTACCGAGGACCATACCCTACACGCATGCAGAAAAGTACCATCAGCATATGACGGGACGGGCGCTTTAAGCCCTTTTAGGCATGATAGAGCCCGAACAGTGTTGTAGGATCCTGACATAAGCATATGACAACCACTACAATCGAGGAGGGAACTCGCATCATCTACAGTAACGGACGTATAGTCACTTCCCCGTCTGCTCCCCATAGGGTCACGACTCGGCACCCTGGCACACCGCACCGTCCACCGGAGTAGGATGGGACGTGACCACTTGCTGAAACAAAGCCAGAGCACGACCCCACCAGGATCAGTGAATGTGCTATCCCTAGCATCGTCTGCCATGTCAGCAGGGCAGGCTTAAGGAAAAAGGAAGACCCGGCACCTTCGAAGGACCTTCTCTACCTCTGGTTTTTTCCTCTTTCTCCCATCTATAACCCCAGCTCCCCCTTGGTCTATAAAAGGGAGACCAGGACACCCCACTAGAGGGACGGATCAATTTCACACACAACACATCACACAACACACAACCAAGCAGCAACCGAGCTCTTGACATCCTTTCGACCTTTCCATCAGAGACTTGGGACCTGTCCCTCTCTCGACCGTTTGTACCCCCTACTACGAACCTTTTTCAGTGCTAATAACACAAGCAGCAGCAAACTAGACGTAGAGACATTCTGACCGAACCAATATAAACCTTGTGTCCTTTAGTACACCATCCGGGCCTAACGCGCAACAAATATAAATTTACTAGTTGGTAATTATTTGAAACACCAACAGTAAGACACTGTATCGACTAATTGTGGATGTTCTAGCAGAACACTTGAATCTCTTTAAATCAAATCCATCATTGGATTTGAATTCCTTGTCCCTTGTTGCAAAAGAAACCCTTGTTGTTTGAATCTTCCCTTGCAATACTCCTCTTATTCTGTGGTCTATGACCCTACCGCCTTCATTGTGTGTAAGTTGGTAGTAGTTGCCTGGTTAATAGCTTATGATGCCGCAATGAAACCGAGGGCCCCTGTGGAACAGCTATCACATGGTGATGCTGCTCGGCATGTGCTGGTATCAAGGTTGTTGACCAAGTACCTTTACCAAGTTACACCATCATACCACTTTTGATACAAAATATTCTTCTTGAAAATATTCAAGTGTTCAAACGGGAAGTCCACGACGGGTTGATGAAATAGTGTTCTCTCTAGAAAACAAGAGAATGTGGTTTTGGAGGAAGCACGTATATCACGATTTCAGTTCATACCAAAGGTTGGCGCATATGGTGAACGAGGAAGAGAAGGAAATAGAAGAGCAAGAAGGAAAAAGTTAGCTTCGGGTAGTAGGGAGTACTTGGAAAAGTCTAAGCGGACGTCAAGTCCTAAGCTCTGTATCCATGCAGACCACGCTGTGCATACCGGTCACTTTTGTCGCATGCCCTGCCGACGCCGTCTGTGTCAGGACCATTGGCACCCTGTTCTTGCATAGCCGTGACATCGTGCCGCACTAGCCGTCCTCCTGTACTGAGCGCTTTCCCTTTTTCTTGGCATCCTGTTGGCTCTCGATTCTCGCTCTCGTCCCCATACCGGACCCCCCTTCGCCTCTACTTTTCTTCTATTAGGGACACGGCTGCCGCACACCTTCCTCGTCGAGCGAACCCCTCTCCTCTCCTCTCCTTATCCTCCCTCTGCTGCTCGTGTAGGAAGCACACCATGGCCGACTTTATCCCCACATCATGAACTGTCAGTGTATTCCACGCCGTCTCCACTTTCGGTGCATTGTGTCCCACCTCCGTTCACCACTATAAGATGCCCTTGGTCCTTGCTCACCTTCCTCATCCCTATCCCCTCGAATTCAAAGCAGAGCTATGAGATCCAGTCATCATCCGAAGAACTAGGTCGTTAGTCAGAGGTGATGGCGTAATCCGGGAAGAAGGGATATGGATTTCTGTCAAAGAAGTTCAAGGTCTCTTTGGTTAGTTGGTCTTAGGGTTCACGATGTTTGAGTTCTCAGTCTCTTGTTTCTAGATCTGTTGGACATACGCCATGTTTTGGATAATCATTTTCTTGCTGTTTCTCTATTGTCCTTGTCTATCCCGACTTCTAGATTGAACCTTGGTTGTACTAGGTTGCTCTTAACCGTGTATCCCTGAATCCCCGTGTGTTTTAGTGTTCGAAGTCATGTAATCTTTCGCGTAATTTTTGATCTACGAAGTATAACCACATTTGCCCCCTTTTGTGTTCTTGCTCCGAATCTCGGGATGAGATTCTTTTTAAGGGGAGGTTGGTTGTAACACCTCTAGTGTTACAAGCTCGCTAAGTAATGAGATTATGGCCTGAGAAATTAATCTATAAGTATAGTGAGTTAGTTTAATCAAATGTGATAATAAAAATTCTAACAAGAAAATAAGAAAAGTAGATTTAATTGTTTGGCACAAAAAGCAATTCCTATAAACAAGAATAAAACATAACTTGTATTTAGTACTTAAATAAAAATTGAAGAACAAGTTGGGAAGATGGAAATGCAACATTAACTTTTGGGAAACAAAGGTTGTTAATTAGTGTTTTTGGAAGCTCAAAAATCAAATTGGAAATTAAAATTAGCCCTTTTCGTTGAATCGGCAAAATTTGGAAGTGGTGCTGTAACCATGCTGGGGGCACTCGGTTTGTGAACTAGCGTCCAACGCGACTGACCTATTTTGGTGCCTCACTATCTTCCTCTCTGGTCATCCTCTAGTTGTATGGGTTGCTCATCTAGCTAACCGTTAGTGTCGACTTTAGGGCCATGGAATTGGTTGAGCCTCCGCTCAATCGAAGAGTAGTTTTTAGGCTGCTTTAATAACTGTGCTTTGCACCGTCTCGGTCGTTTGGCCCTGTGGGCGCAGTCACCGCGCCCGTCGAGTGCTGGCCAGCTGCGGCCAAGCACGCCGTGGCATTGGCCGGTCTCGACCGGCTGCAACCCGGCTGACTGCCGCTGCCTACCTTTGTCGTGCGTCGTTGTTGCCTCGCTGCAGCGTTGTTGAGCGCACGTGCATAGTCACGCTGAGTCGCCATTGTCTACGTTGTGTCGTGTCTCGTCGGACCCGTGCTTAGCCAACGCCATGCAACCTGCCATACTTATGCACGTCACAACACTGCATGCTATGTGCGGTTGCTGTGTGCTGAGCCGCTGCGCCCGCGCTATTGCTGTCTCACGATGGCGCTCGTCTTGGCCGCACGCGCCACGTCCGATCAGCGAGTAAAGGCAGCCACTGCTGGCCCCGCCTCTACGTGACGGGCTCAATCACCATCCCTCGTCCCTCTTGTCCTTTTCGACTAGCCGCTACCAACGAATCGTGCCCCACGAGCCATCATCGTCGATGGAAACGACTAGCCGATGTGGGACCCAGCCGCAGCAGTCCCTGATTCGCCATGCACAGTGCGTTGTAGTTCAATTACTTGCACCTACAAGTAGCCAGTTAGCTCTCCGCATTGAATCAGAGGCAATCGTGTGCCCCTAACCACCAAATTGGCATTTCCCTCGCCATTGGCCTTGAGCACCGCCGCGGCCAGGGATTTAGGGGGTAAGCCCAAACCCATAGGTAAAGGATCGATTGATGGTGTTTCTGAGCTTGTCTTACCCCCTAGGGCTGGTGCTAGTCTTCTTTTGGCCAGGGCGCTCGTCGACGGCGTGGTGACGCGCCATGTCTGCCACGAAGCGACGCCACCGTGCTTGCGCGCACATGGCTAGGTCATCTTGGTCCTCCTCTGCCTCAATCGCCACCACAACGCGGACTGCGGTGAGCCCCTACTACTCCCCACCACCTCTACCTCTCTGTTAGTACCCTAGATCGCCGAAACACTCGCGCCACCATGACGGGTGGCTCGATAGTGCGGACAACGCATTAGGGTCATTGTCTATCTCCCAACTGCCGTCGAGGAGTTCGGCTTGGCCCCACGATGCTCGTCGGCTTGCTGGGTTAGCTGGTGCCTCGCTCTGTGGACCGGCATAGGTGTGCAGTGCCGGCCAGAGTTGTGCTGTCATGCGCGGCGGCGCCAGGGACCGCCTAGTTGTGAAGGCGATTTAATCCAGGGTGCTTGATGCAAAGTTCGAGTGTACTGCAATAGTGTTTCGTGGCGACGCTGATTATCCCAAAACACAGGGACTCGTTTGCAAAACATGCCGGTGCGCTCACGCAGCGGGCCGGTTGGGCTGGCCTGCTGGCGAGCGGCTGCGCACCGCGCGGGCTGCGCTGGGCTGCTGGGCCAAATTGGTTGCCGCCGGCCCTTATCGTTTTCTAAAGCATTTTCTAATTTATTTCTAAGGTAAACTTGTAAAATCAATATAAATTTGTGTAGTTGTCCAAAAATTATGAAACTAATTTTGTTGGACTCCTAAAATCATGATCTATCTACTAGTATATGTTGTTCATATAGTTTTATAATATTCTTAGGAGTTATATAATTAAATTGAGATACTTATTATTGTTAAAATATAAACTTATATGAATTTTTGTAATAAATTGGTGATAGTGTTGGCTCTAAAATTTTTACAACAGATTTCTAGCAATATTAGGTGCTCATTGTAATTTTTGTAGCTCCATAGAAATTAGTTTGTTAAGGTAACTAAATGAACACTAGTATGGAAATATTTATTTAATTGATCAAATGTCAAAATTAATTGGGGGTTTGTAGAACGAAAATATTTTCCGGGAATAAGCCTTACTTGACGACTTGGTAACGTAGACTAGCACGTTAGAGCTATATCGTTAGCTTGTGAGGCGTAATCGAATTTCTAAGAGTTTCAACTATCGTTGATTATTTATATCTATACGTTGCATCCACGTATATCATAATATGAACGATGGACCATGGAGACGATAGGAATAGCAGAAAAGATGGTGCCTTGGTGATCATATCACCATGATGGGATGCTAACTTTTTCATATTCATTCTTGCTTGAGTTGGATGAAAAAAAAATCTTTGAGTCGTCATTGTAGTCTAATAATTATAATAGACATGAGAGCCTTTGCAACCAGTAAAAAGCAAAATGAGTCTACAGAAGACTTAAATAGTTTTAATTTAGTCACCATAAAATAGAGCACGATTTTGGGAAAACAAAACTAGTTTTTTTATTTTTCTAAGCTAAAGTAAAGTTTGTATAAATTTTCTAGATTAATCAGATTTTAGGATTTTTAAATTGCATAAGTTTTTAAGTTTTTAAAATAGTGTTCCTTCAATTTACCTTCCTAAACTATCTAAAAAGTTTAATTTAATTTTTTCATGGCTGATATGACGCCACGTGAAACAAAACCCCGGTACAAAACCACTTAGAGTGAAAACTAAATGGCTTTAAAAGTTAAGAGAGGTTAAAAATTCAGTTTTATTAGAAATCGGACTACCACAAAAGTTACGGGCCTTTTTGAAACGTAGAAATTTTACCAAAACCACGCAGAAATTTCATAAAAACAAATATGTCTAGACAACGACCGAATGTTTTAGCTCCTCCTAATAACTAAATTTTGCACATGCACTTACACTATCTTATAGCTATATTTACATTGTTTTATTGATATATTTACAATGATTTCTGCAGTGTATTTTTTTGGACATAGTGATGTAATTTAGGTATTTCTATGGATTGCAGGTCTCAGAGACATATATGCCAAATTTTTCAAAAAAATATAAAAATTATTCACAAATTTCAGAAAAAATTACAAGTCATTCACAAATTGTGGAGGGACCTACTTCCCAACCTTATCGCTTCCCTTCCCTTCCCTTCAGTGCCTGACTGGAGGAGCGCCGGGGATGCCCACCGGGAGGACTTCGGCCGGTCGTAGGGCGAGCGGTTCCTGTCTGACGTGCTGATGGCGCTGGAGGAGCTCGACCACGCGGCCAAGGGCGGGCCCATCCCGAGGATGTGGGTCACGATCGAGCAGGGACCTCCCGCTAGGGGCTCTGGCGAGGAGGCGTCGGCTAGGGTCATCAAGCGGGAGGCCGTCGTGCTGGTGCGCCGAAGTGTGCCGCTCGTCGACGGGAACACCAAGGGCGTCTGCTAGAGCGACCAATCGATGGCTGGAACTCTCCACATAGTGGTATGGGTGATTCGGTGTTGGAACCGGCTAAAACAACCTGTTGACAGATATCAATTGTCTAAAGAAAAGCTAGAACAAAAAATTTAGCAACGTTCCAAACAGACTCTAAGGAGTTTAAGAGAACTCCCAATACAAAAGTTTCTATCTTTATTTATTATAAAGCCACATCAACATTTTAATAACGTGAAAGGCAATCTAACGTGGAAAGAGAAGGAAACAGTTTCTTATTTAAGCCCCCTTTGGCACGGCTCATCCAAAACAGCTTCACCAGTGAAGCCAAAGCCGATGAAGCCAGAAAAACTGTCTTTTCTCGGCTTCTAGTTCATTTTAACCCTGACTTACAAAATGGCTTCACGCTACAGTGCCTCGATTTACGCAAAATAGATAAAGCCGAAGCCGGCATAAGCCGTGCCACAAGGCCCTTAGAAACGACGTCTACGCGCGATACTAGGGCGCGAGTTTTCGCGTTGGGAGATCCGCATCGTTTCCATCTCCCATGCGCCGTCGGTCCGTGAGAACTCGCCTGGCCGCCGGTGGGAGCTCGCTCACGCGGACGTCGGCGCGGAGCTCGCAGTCGCACAGGAGGACGCCGCGCGGAGCTCCCACGCGCGGACGCCGGCGCTAAGCTCCCACGCGCGGACGCCGGGCGGAGCTCGCACCTCGCGACTAGCCCGTGACGCGTCGCCGGATCTCGCGTCCTGACCGTGACGCTTCGCCGGACCTCGCGCGCTAGCCACGAAGCCTCGCCGGGCCCGCCGCCGCCTCGCCGGACCTCGCGTCCGCTGCTGCCCAGCTCGGCCACCCAGCAAGCAGGAACGCCCGCCCAGCAAGCAAGCTAGCACGCGTTGCCGGACCTCGCGCTTCACCGCTGCCCAGCTCGGCCACCCACCGAGGGCGCCGCGCCGCCGCCGCCGCCACACGCAGACTCGACACACGGGATTTGGAGGAATTGCTTGAGGAGAGGCGAACGATTGGTGCAATTTCTCTAGCTGGACCCACTAAAAAATACTGCATTGGAGAGTATGGTTTCTACACGTGGTTTTCTTTGGGACGAAATTTGTAACAAATTTTTTTTGTCCATGCTATTTACGTGCTACTTTGTTTAGTTTCATGATGAAATTCTAGAAATAATTTTTTTTTAAAAATTTTGTTTGTAAATTGTAATGTACATGAAAAAGAACTATGCTAGCACTAGCATATTTATATTGTGGGAGAAATCTAGCACTTGTGTATATTTGCATTATAATTTTTTTACATAGAATACCATCTTCTTTGCAAGATCCTGGCTCACATCAGACGAAACCCCTGGATGTGCTTAGGCTCAAGTAGTCTGACATCTTGCCTGATGAGGAGTGAGTAGAAGTATGAGGGAAGGAAACCACAATTTGGCGAGCGCATATGGGGAAGCGATGAAGCCTTGAGAAAAGAGGGCGGCTTGAGTTGGGAAAGGAGCCTGCGCATGGGATTCGGGAGGGAGGTGGTCATAGGGCTGAGGAAACAACGACAACAACGCAGAAAAACATACGCCCTATTCGTTTGAGCTTGTTTGGCTGATAAACCCTAGCTGAAAGTATGGTTGATTAATTTAGTGTAAAAAAAAATAATATTCGTTGGCTAAAAAAGTACAACTTATAAAGCAAACAAGTTCAAGAAGAGAGATAGTTTCCATCGGTCTTGGGCCACGAGAGGACGTCGTTTCTCATGTGAGAAGCGGTTTCTACTGTTCTTCTCTCTCTTCCTTAACTTAGGTGCCACGTCAGTTTTTTTCTTTTGCCTAGTTCACAGGGTATTTAATGTTATGGAAACTATCCGTGGTTTCAGGCTGAGACTGCCCTAAATCGTTTCCACGCTGTTCTTGCGTTTGTGAGACGTGACCTTGTGGGCCTTATAGTTCTATATGAGGTTCTATTTGGTCAGGGAATGCCGTGGCCTGTGGCCCATAAAATTGGAAAGCCAGCAGCGACGAGGCGGCCTCGTAACAACCATGGCCCATCTCTAATGAACGGGTTCACGGGCTATTATTTGGCCCATAACCGTCAGCCCTACAATGCCTCCGCCCGCAGCCGCTTGGAAGAAGATGCGGCCCGTTTACGCGGCGTGGCCTTCTGATTCCTCGGGAGCAGCGCCGACCCTCCAACGCCTAAAAAGCAGGCCCCGGAGTCCTTTGCTGGCACTGGCAGGGCAGCAGCGGCACGGGAAATGAGAGGGTTTTCCGCCGCGCGGTTTCGGGGTGAGGGTGAGGCGGAAACCCTCGTCTCCTCCACGCCGTCCGTGAGGAGGGTTCCGTCGCTCCGGTGTGCCGGCGGCAGCGACCCCCCGCCCCTTCGCTCGGGAGGTTCTCCGATCTCGCTTCCTACGTTCGATTTGTTTTTTTTAGGGATCACGGTTGATTTGTCTCTCTCCCTCTGCGTCTGGCCTGTTTCAGTTTTGCCTTGGTTTTGAAACATCGATCGAGATCGCGGCGTAGATGAGTCTTTTTTCTGCTTTCCTGTTACTGGTTTTTGCGGCAGATATTTTAATTTTTGCATTTGCCCGATGATGATGGCGATGACCCTTTGACCTGTTGAATGGATGGATGGATAGATAGATCGGATCGGATTTGAACTCCACGGGGTCACTCCTTTGCGTTTGCAAGGTCGGAGCTCCCTTGAATGGCTAATGCAGTGTCGGCTCCACCGTCTTGTGGGTGTCGAAGCCTGCTCAGGGACCGGATGCTCACTCACTCTACTGGCAAGTGGGACTACCCTTGTGGCAGGCTTATCGCCTCCTCCTCTTCTCTCTAAATCCTAAACCCTAAACCCTACATTGCATTAGCTTCTGATGGAAATCAAACGAGCTTGTCAATCTGAGGGCTATTTTGCAAAGAAAACATTTCTGCTTATCCATTGGATCTGACTTGAGGATCTCTTGCAAAGCAAACATTTCTGTGTGTCAATTGGAATTGACTTGCGGACTTCTTTTTGAGTGTACAAATTTGAAACGTTCAGGGTGTTGAGGTTTACTATCTTTGAATAAACACATCACTTATCCCTACCTCATGTATATTATCGCTACTACTTGCATAGTTCTAGTTCTAATTCTAATTCTACGATTATAGTTGCTAGTCTTGCTTCTTGGTGCTAACACCTATTATCCACTGTTTTTGTTGAGCTTTAATGAATTAATAACCACAAAAACTGTGCTACATAATATTGATAGATATCGTGGTGTAGATGAGTTTTTTTTTTCTGCTTTGCTGTTACTGATTTTTGCGGCAGATATTTGGATTTTGCATTTGCCCGATGATGATGGCAATGACCCTTTGACCTGTTGAATGGATGGATGAATAGATAGATCGGCTCGGATTTGAACCCCACGGTGTCTCTCCTTTGCGTTTGCATGGTCGGAGCTCCCTTGAATGGCTAATGCAGTGTCGGCTCCTCCGTCTTCTGGGTGTCGAAGCATGCTCGTGGCAGACATATTCCTCCTCTTCTCCCTCCTCCCATCTACTGGCACTGCAAGTGCAAATCTATCCGCACTTGGATTGATCTCTCTTTCTCCTTGTCCTGGCAAGGAACCCCAGCTAGCTAGCTTGGAGGCCGTCTTCTTCTTCTTCTTCCTCGAGCCTTTGGAATGTGCTCTGGTGCCAGCGTTGAAGCCCACTGCATTAGCTTCTGATGGAAAAATCAAACAAACTTGTCAATCTGAGGGCTATTTTGTAAAGAAAACATTTCTGTGTGTCCATTGGATCTGACTAGATCTCTTGCAAAGCAAACATTTCTGTGTGTCAATTGGAATTGACTTGCGGACCTCCTTTTGAGTGTACAAATTTTAAAACATTCAGGGTGCTGAGGTTTACTAACTTGTTGTAAGAAATGATTTTGCTGGATGAAGTATATATCTTTGAATAAACACATCACTCATCCCTGTGCCTCGTGTATACTATCGCTACTACTTGCATAGTTCTGATTCTAATTCTACTATTATAGTTGCTCGTCTTGCTTCTTGGTGCTAACACCTATTATCCACTGTTTTTGTTGAGCTTTAATGAATTAATAACCATAAAAATTGTACTACATATGTTGATACTGTTACGGTTGTGTCAATTTATTTTAGGCCATTTTCAAGATTCACTGTCTTGTTGCTTGATTCGCTTTTGCTCCGATGTTAATGAGACTTGTGTGGATTGATGCATAAATGAGCTGAAATGGTTCTCAGCTTGGTGGGATTAACCTATGCAGTTGCAAGGTTGTAGCTCTTCAAATTACTTGTGCTGTTTTGCTATCTCCACAGTCCATATTCTCGGTGCTTAGGCATGCCAGAAGTATTGGATGAGATGAAGTAGCCAAACTGACGACTGGCCCATTGTTTGCTTTTCTTCCACGTCCTCCTTTGCTCTAGTTGTCAGTTGTCACTTCTTGGCATAATCATGATCATGTTCTTGTACCGATCATCCCCGGGGCATGCTACACTTCTAATGCTGGAGCCTGCTGCATTAGCCTTTGATGAAACATGGCATATCATGCGTATCGCATGGTGCGAGGCCATTTGGCAAAGTGTAGACCATTGGTTAGTTTGATTTTCGTTCCCTTTTTGTGATGAACTTATCTGTCCAAGGCCTCAGTGCCCCCCTTCATTTGGTTCTATCATGGAGAGCTAGGTGTCATTCTCAAGTGGAACTTGGTCTTCTGTTTTAAGATGTGAATTGCAGGCATTTTGTGCTTTTTAAAAAAAAAAATGTTTGTGGTTTCACCTCTCCTGTCACCTTTCTTTTTATTTTATTTTTTTTCTTAAACTTAATATAATCATATTGCACTCCATTTTCACACCCCATTTGTGAAGTTGTTGCCGCTTTCAAGTTCCTAGCTTGAAGATATAGTGATCGCCCATCTTTTAGACAAAGCATGGCAAAGACATTACCTTTATAGTTTCTAAAAAAATGTCTTTGCCCAATGATGAAAACCGAATATGCAAAGATAGCATATGATTTCCTCCCATCCTCCTCCTCCAACTACTCCTCTTGCTCGTCGCTCTCTCTCTCTCTCTATATACTGCTATCTCTGTCTCTCGTGTTCGGAGGGAGTGTTTTGGTGCACATAGGCCTGTTCGTTTATTTGAAATTTGGGTTGTCTGAGGCGTCTTGTGCCATCAATGAATCTTTGTTTCTTTGAGACACGAGGGCAAGCTTTTTACTTATCTTACTCTTATATACCCATTTCGGATTTCTTCTTTAAAGGGCGTACCAGTCAGAGAGAGCTCTCGCTTTCTGTGCGGATTAGTGTGGGGAAGGGTGTTAGTGGCAAACCTTACCCTCGCTTTGTGCAAATGCGAGGAGACCATGACTTCGAACCGGGACCTTCAGGTCCACAGTGGTAAGACTCTACCGCTTGCACGCGGGACCTTCGGATTTCTTCTTTATATAAACATATTTGAAGTTTCATCTGCCAGGTTTGCCTCAGTTTGATGTGGGGTTCTCCTGCATTCCTACCATTATTTTAGATTGATATTGTTTTTTTACTCCCTTTTATTCCATATATGAGGAATGGGTTTGCCCATAAATTCATATGGTATTATAGTACATTTTGTTTCTTGATATACTTGTTTTGTTTCTTTGGTAGTATTTGTGTTTCATAATTCAAATTTGTGGAAACACAGCAATGACTTTAAGCTTTGATGGTGCTCATATCATATGGGCATCTCGTTGTAATATGTGTTTCGTATGAGGGCCAAGTGAGGTAATTGTTACAAGTTGTAGTTCCTAAAGTGTGCGGTGCATTGTGTTCATATTGAAGCTGGTTAGAGGCAGAGAGAGATACACTTCTTGACAGATGGTCACGGTATGCGGTGTCCCCATCTTGCTCTCCCCCGCCTCTTCCTAGGTTTTGTGCTTGCCCGATCATGATTACGGTGAACCCATCTCCTAATGAATGGATGGATAAATAGATCAGCTTGGATTTGAGCTCCATGGGGTGACCCTATATGTTTTTGCAAGGTCGGACCTCCTGAAATGGCTATTGCAGTGGTGGGGCTTCTCGGTGTTCTTTGCGCCATAGAGCCTGCAAAAAGTAAGCCTATGGTTTGCGGACGCCCTCTTGCATCCCTTTGCTTGGGAGGTTTTTGGATATCGCTTCCTATGTTTGCTGTTTTTTTAGAGCGATCACGGTTGATTTGTCTCTCTTCCTCTGCGTCTGGCCTGTTTTAGTTTTGCCATGGTTTTGAAACATCGATTGAGATCGCGGTGTAGATGAGGTTTTTTTTTCTGCTTTCCTGTTACTGATTTTTGTGGCAGATATTTGGATTTTGTTAGTCGCTGAATTCTCACTCTTGGTAGTAGGAGAATTCTTACTCTCATCGAGAGAGGATGACACTAGGAGTTGACAATTTTCTTGTCTATTTCTCATACAAACTCACACAAATGCCATACCAACCTGAGGGGTTGGGGTTACATATTTATAGGCTACTAGCCAGCCAAGCATATGCCAAGATGCTAGTCTAAGATGCTAGTCTAAGATGCTAATATCTTTGTCCTAGCTAAGATGTTGTCCTCTAGTCTAAGATGTTTGTCCTCTAAGATGTGTCCTCTAGTCTAAGATGCTGCCCTAAAAATGTAAAAATGACCACAAGGACCATGTGTGCAAAGACAAACCCACATGAGACTTATCCATCATTCTCCCCTAAGTCTTGTGCGTCGTCTTGTGGGAGAGTTGAACCATCCCGGTCCTGGAGCAGAGCTCAAGGAACTTGATCCTCCCAAGGGGCTTGGTGAGCAGGTCCGCAAGTTGGTCCTTGGTGTTGATGTAGCTTCGCCTTGATGCTCCCTTCCTCCAAATGCCTCGGATGAAGTGGTACCTCACCCGGATGTGCTTGCTGCGTTAAGTGGAACACGGGGTTTCTTTGCGGGGCAGAGCGGACTTGTTGTCCACCACGAGCTCCACCGCTCTAGTGTCTCTGCCAAGAGATCACCAAGCGATCGAGCGAGCCAGGCGCTGAGTCGAAGCGGTGGAGGCCGCTATGTACTCGACCTCGCGGTGAGACGGGGCCACCACTGCCGCTTGACCGATTGTCACTGCCTAACGAGGCACTTGCCGAGGAAGAAGAGGATCCGCTTCGTGCTCTTCTTTGGTGTCGATGTCGCCGGCGTGGTCGTCATTGTCATTTATGCAGAAGCGAAGTGTGCCGCCCTGTGGCACCTCGGGTAGTAGAGGCCGTGGTCGAGAGTCCCCATAACGTAGCGGATGATCCTCTTCACACTTCTTTGGTGCTCCGTCGTCGTCCATTGCATGAACCGACTAACGAGCCGACGGAGAATGCCAAGTCCCGTTGTGTGTGGGCAAGGTAGCGAAGGCTCCCCACAAGACGCCAGATGCTGCGAAGCGCCCACCTCCTCCATCGCGGTTTGTCGCGGCTCGACTTGACCTCTCCTCCATCGAGTGAGAGGCGGGTTGCGGTCGGTGAGCCCAGCCTAGGTCAACGACGCGCTTGGCGTGGCGGTGCGTCAAGCGTGATCCCGAGTCATCTGGTGCACCTCGATTCCCAGGTAGAAGGAGAGAGGCCTCAGGTCACTCATCTGGAAGGTGGCCTTCATCTCTTCATTGAATGCCGCCACCTCCGCATCCTTGGTGCCGGTGATCACCAAGTCGTCGACGTAGACACCCACCAGCAGAGCATTACCTCCACTGCCCCGTCGGTAGATGGCCGCCTCGTGTGGGCTTTGCTCGAAGCCCATCCCCTTTAGCGTGGAATCCAACTTGGCATTCCACGCCCTCGGTGCCTGCCGCAAGCCATAGAGGGCCTTGCGCAGGCTGAGCACCTGCCCTCCTTGCCGGGGATCGCAAATCCGGTGGTGGGTGCACGAGACATCCTCCTTCAAGTCGCCGTTAAGGAACGCCGACTTGGCGTCCATGTGATGAACACGCCCCGACCTCCCGGGCAGCTAAGCGCAAGGAGGAGTCGACGGACTCCATCCGTGCCACGGGAGCAAAGGCGTCGTCGAAGTCGACCCCCTCCTGCTGCACGAAACCTCGTGCCACAAAGCGAGCCTTGTGCTTGACGATGGCACCGGCTTCATCCCTCTTAAGGGTGATCGCGCGGTGACCACGAGGAAGGTCAGCAAGCTCCCAGGTGCGGTTCTTCTCAACCGCATCCATCTCCAACTGCATCGCGGCGCGCCATGCCGCGTGTCTCTCGGCCTCTGCATACGACCGAGGCTCGCCGTCGTCACACGCAAGGTGCAAGCTCGCGCCTGTGTCGTGAGGCACCGGTCCGGTTGGTCACCGAGAAGGTTCTCCATCGTGCTGATCCGCAATGGCTCGCCGTCGTGAGTGCAGCGTCGATGCGCTCCTCGTCGTGAGAGAGCGGAGTAGCGAGCTCAAGCCAAAATTTGTGCTTTCGACATGATTTGGAGTAGACGCGTGCGGAGAGAGGTGTCTGTCGATGCCGGAGTGCGTGGCGTTGCTTGCGGTTGTGGTGGAGCCGACGAAGAACTCATCGCACCGAGGTCCCGCTTCGAGGCGTGGTCTTTGCCGCCGAGTAGCAAAGCGGGGTCGGCGGAGGCTCGGGGGCCTGGGGTAGACGCGCTTCGCGGAAGAAGAGCCGCCTACTCCCCGGCTCCTCGAAGTGGGCGTACTCGATAGTGAAGTCGTCGACGCCGGAGCCGAGCCATCGTCCACCGCTTGTCCCACGCCCATCCTCGCCTTCTTCGTCGAACACAGCGTCGCAAGCGCCGCGCGCACACGCCGCTCTTGGTCGAGGATGCGGTAGGCTCGAGCCCTCGCGTAGCCGATGAACACCCCGAGTGCTCTCGTTGTCGAGCTTGCCGATGTGGCCAAGCTCCTTGGCGAACGCGAGGCGTACCAAGATCCGCAGTGGGAGACCGCCGGCTTGCGCCCATGCCAAGCCTCGTGACGGCGTCTCGCTGCCGTCGAAAGCGCTTTGGTGGTAGGCGGCGGTTGGGGATGTAGAGCGGCCGTCACCATCGCCTCTCCCGAAGAAGGCGGCCGGCATCCCCCTCGCTTGAGGAGGGCTCGAGCCATCCCCACAACCCGCTCGGGTTGCGCCGCTCGACGACGACGCCTTCTCATTGTGGGTCAGACGGCAGCCGGTAGTGGGCGTTGAATGCCCTCGTTAAGCAGCGATGAAGACGACGCGAATTCACCGCCGT
This sequence comes from Miscanthus lutarioriparius, assembly GCA_904845875.1. Lineage (NCBI taxonomy): Eukaryota > Viridiplantae > Streptophyta > Magnoliopsida > Poales > Poaceae > Miscanthus > Miscanthus lutarioriparius. Next base: position 19,982 of record CAJGYO010000128.1, read on the forward strand.
GAATTCGCCCGCCGTTGTCGGTCGCAAGAGAGACGCTGCGACTTTGCGGCCGCAGACGCCTCGCAGCAGCGACTGCTTTTGGCGCGCTGATGGCGTCATGACCCTCTCCCTTGTTTGCTGAGGACCATCACCCACATGTAGTGGAGAGGAGTGCGTCGACGAGCGGCAGGAAGTAGCGTCGTCCTCCCGGTGTGGCGGTGTCACCGGGCCACACAAGTCCCGATGCACAAGCTCGAGCCTCTCCTTGGCTCGAAAGCTAGCCCATTGTGGAAAGGGGAGTCGCCTCGCGCCGTCAACACGCAGACGTCGCAGAGTTGCTCCACATGGTCGAGGCACGGCATGCCTCGCACCATCTCCGTGGCATCGAGCCGCCAGGGCCTCAAAGTGAAGGTGCCCGGCGCCGTGCCGCTTTGCCACGCCTCGTCGTCCGACGAAAGCGGTGAAACGAGGTTGTGCCACCGCACGTTAAGGGCGAGAGTTGATTTGCGCTTCGGATACCTTGGCAAGAAGGCGGCGACGGCGATCCCAAATCCTCATGACTCCGTCCTTAACCACCACGCGTGAACCGTTCTCATCCGGTGTCCCAAAGGCGATGATGGAGTTCCTCAACGCGGGGATGTAGTAGACTCCGGTGAGCGTACTGTGCTCACCGGACACACGATAGTGAAGATGACGGAGCCGACGCCCTTGATCTCCACGCCGGAGGCATCCCCAAACTGAGCGGAGCCTCGGGACGCTAGAGTCAAGCTCGATGAAGAACTCCGTCGACCGGTCATGTGATGGTGGCGCCGGTGTCGAGGCACCACCCGTCAGTCTTGTCGTTGCCGGAGCTGTCGCCGAGGAGGCGTGTGCTTTTGGCTCGTCAAGGTGGAGGAGAGCGGCTGCGGCAGTGCGGCTGGAGGTAGCTCGATCTTCGGCATGTGCCATGAACAGAGCCGGCCTCCTCCTCTCACTTTGTCGACGTGGGCACGGCAGCGTCGTGGTATCGCGACGATCCTTGTCCCAATGGTTTGGTGGCGCGATTCTGGCGGTGTCGTCTCGTCGCGGCTTGTGCTGCCGTGGCCGCCGCCACTGGCGCCTCGCGGGCATCACCTCGCAAGACGTCCTCGCGCCCGGCACTGGCGTCTCTGACGGCTTGCCACGCTTGTGGCGCGCTGTCGTGGAAGAAGGCCCCTTCCTCTGGTCACCTTGGTTGGCAAGCCACCGCTCCCAGTGAGAAGGAGCTTCCGCCCGATGGTGATGGGCCCCGAGAGGGATCGTGGCTCATCATTGTCGGCGACCTTGAGGCGACCTATCGCCTCCTCGATCGACATCGTGGAGAGATCCAGCAGAGACTCGATCGAGCAAGCCATCGCTTGTACTTCTCGGGGGGCCTTGCGGAAGAGCACCGATGACTCTCTCCTCGCCGTAGGTGTCGTCGCCGAACGCACCATCTTCTCGCAATAGTGTTGAGACGGAGAGCAAAGTCATCAGCGTCCTCACCGGCTTGAAGGCGGAGGTTTTCCACTCCTTGCGAAGTGCATGTAGTGTGGACTTGCGGGCGCGGTCGGCCGCCAATGCGCGTGCCGCGGCGATGGCGTGCCCCAAGCCTCCTTGGCGATCCGCTTCTTAAGCGCGAAGCGCATCTCGGGCGGGGCTGCAGCGATGAGAGCATCATCCGCACGCCCGTCGATCTAGGTCGTAGTCGACGTCGCCCGTCTGGACCGCCTCCCACATGTGCCGCGCACTGGAGCTTTACCCTCATCACCGCATGACCCACTCGGCGTAGTTGGTCTTGGTGAGGGTAGGCCACCCACCGTCGGGACCGGCGTCCCCGACAACGACACGGAGCTGTGGTAACCACGGTACCCGTCCGGGGAGAGAGCCACGCACTGTGAAGGCCACGCTCTCCATCGACCCGTCTTGCACCGATCCGAGAGAGAGCCACAGCGCACTGTGAAGGCGCGCTCTCCATCGACCCGTCCGCCACCGTGTGCCGTCGCGCGCCTCCTCAGAGCGCGCGCGGCCGTGTCGCGCCTCCTCGAGGCGCCACCGGCGCGTCGCGCCTGTCTGCAGGCTGCCGCAGGCGCTTTCGTGGCGGCGCGGCTGCTGCCCAGAGCGCCACCGCCATGCGCGCCTCCTCCAGAGGCGCCGCCGGCCGCGTCCGCGCGGTGTCAGGCTGCCGCCACGCTTCGTGGGGCGTCGCAGGCGGCGCCTTCGCGCCGCCGCCGCTTCGGCCGCCTCCCTCTCTAGCAGCTTCGAGGTCGCGTCGGCGGTGTCGTCGATGGAAATGGAGCTGCCGATGTTGCCGTGCAGTGTAGACCTCGATTCATTGCCGCCGCACGCGCTGCATTCGCTGCCGCCGCTGCTTCCGCCTCCGCTCTGGCTGCTGCCAGCTCCGCCGCTGCCAGCCTCGACGCCCTTGCCGCCGCTCGCTCGCGTTCCTCTGTCGCGGCAAGTTCGGCCTCCCGACGCCCGTGTTGCTCGGCGGCGGCCAGAAGGCGAAGCGCCATGACATGACGCGCTACCGGGGGACTGCTACGTGGGGAGAGGGCTGCTTCAGACGAGCTGCTACTCGTCTGTGCGGGGGAGGAGTGAGCAGGAGCGGCCGGAGCTGCTGCTCGCAACTGGGGCTGTTGTGTGGCTGGGAGGGGAGATGAGCAGGAGATGCTCAGGCTACAGGATAATACGGCTCCGATACCAGTTGTTAGTCGCTGAATTCTCACTCTTGATAGTAGAAGAATTCTTACTCTCATCGAGAGAGGATGACATTAGGAGTTGGGGCAATTTTTCTTGTCTATTTCTCACACAAATGCCATACCAACCTGAGGGGTTGGGGTTACATGTTTATAGGCTGCTAGCCAGCCAAGCATATGCCAAGATGCTAGTCTAAGATGCTAATATGCTGTCCTAGTTAAGATACTGTCCTCTAGTCTAAGATGCTGTCCTCAGTCTAAGATGCTGTCCTAAAAACAGAAAAACAGCCACAAGGACTATATGAGCAGCACAGCCCCACAAAGACCAGCCACACATGAGACTTATCCATCAGATTTTGCATTTGCCCGATGATGATGGCGATGACCCTCTCTGACCTGTTGAATGGATGGATGGATAGATAGATCAGATTGAACTCCACGGGGTCACTCCTTTGTGTTTGCAAGGTCGTAGCTCCCTTGAATGGCTAATGCAGTGTCGGCTCCTCCGTCCTCTAGGTGTCGAAGCATGCTCGGGGGTTGGGTCGGTTGCTCGCTCACTCTACTGACAAGTGGGACTGCCCTTGTGGCAGACTTATCGCCTCCTCCTCGTCCTCCTCTTCTCCCTCCCCCCATCTACTGGCACTGCAAGTGCAAATCCATCTGGACTTGGATTGATCTCTCTTTCTCCTTGTGCTGGCAAGGAACCACAGCTAGCTAGATTGGAGGCTGTCTTCTTCTTCTTCTTCTTCTTCTTCTTCGAGCCCTTGAATGTGCTTTGGTGCCCGCTTTGAAGCCCACTGCCTTAGCTTCTGATGGAAATCAAACAAACTTGTCAATCTGAGGGCTATTTTGCAAAGAAAACATTTCTGCGTGTCCATTGGATCTGACTTGAGGATCTCTTGCAAAGCAAACATTTCTGTGTGTCATTTGGAATTGACTTGTGGACCTCTTTTTGAGTGTACAAATTTTTAAACATTCAGGGTGCTGATGTTTACTACCTTTTGTTGTAAGAAATGATTTTGCTGGATGAAGTATATATCTTTGAATAAACACATCACTCATCCCTGTGCCTCATGTATATTATCGCTACTACTTGCATAGTTTCTAATTCTAATTCTACTATTATAGTTTGCTTCTTGGTGCTAACACCTATTATCCACTGTTTTTGTTGAGCTTTACTGAATTAATAACCATTAAAACTGTACTACACATATTGTTACTGTTACAGTTGTATCAATTTATTTTACGCCATTTTCAATATTCACTGTCTTGTTGCTTGATTTGCTTTTGCTCCAATGATGATGAGACTTGTGGATTGATGCATAAATGAGCTGAAATGGTTCTCAGCTTGGTGGGATCAACCTATGCAGTTGCAATGTTGTAGCTCCTCAAATTACTTGTGCTGTTTTGCCATCTCCACAGTCCATATTCTCGGTGCTTTGGCATGCCGAAGTATTTGATGAGATGAAGTAGCCAAACTGACGACTGGCCCATTGTTTGCTTTTTTTCCTCGTCCTCCTTTCCTCTAGTTGTCAGTTGTCACTGCTGGCATAATCGCAGTCATGTTCTTCTACCGATCATCCCCGGGGCATGCTCCACTTCTAATGTTGGAGCCTGCTGCATTAGCCTTTGATGAAACATGGCATATCATGCCTATGGCATGGTCTGAGTCCATTTGGCAGTGTAGACCATTGGTTAGTTTGATTTTCTTTCCCTTTTTGTGATGAACTTATCTGTCCGAGGCCTCAATGCCCTCCTTCATTCGGTTCTATCATGGAGAGCTAGGTGTCATTCTCAAGTGGAACTTGGTCTTCTGTTTTAAGATGTGAATTGCAGGCATTTTGTGATCCTTTTTTTTTAAAAAATGTTTGTGGTTTCACCTCTCCTGTCACCTTTCTTTTTTATTTGTTTTCTTAAATTTAATGTAATCATATTGCACTCCATTTTTGCACCCCCAATTTGTGAAGTTGTTGCCGCACCAAGTTCCTAGCTTGAAGATATGGTGACTGCCCATCTTTTAGACAAAGAATGGCAGCATTACCTTTTATAGTTTCTAAAAAAATGTGCTGCCCAATGATGAAAACCGAATATGCAAAGATGGCATATGATTTCCTCCCATCCTCCTCCTCCAACTCCTCCTCCTCTTCCTCCTCCTCGCTCTCTCTATCTCTGTCTTACTGTCTGTCTCTCTGTGTGTTCAGAGGGAGAGTGTTGGCCCTGTTCGCTTGAACTACTTATCAGCTGTCTGGAGGCTTCTTGTGCCATCAATGAATGCTGTTTCTTTGAGACCTGAGGGCAAGCTTTTTACTTATCTTACTCATATATACCCATTTTGAATTTCTTGTTTATATAAACAGATTTGAAGTTTCATCTGCCAGGTTTGCCTCTGTTAGTTTGATGTGGGGTTCTCTTGTATTCCTTCCATTATTTTTGATTGATATTAGTTTTGTACTCCCTTTTATTCCATATATGAGGAACGGGTTTGCCTAGAAGTTCATATGGTATTATAGTACCTTTTGTTTCTTTGGTAGTACTAGCAAATATGCCCGTGCATTGCAATGGGAGAAAAAAATTATCAAATGTTCACTAAAACAACAGGAAGGTACATATCTTTTTATACTTTACCATTTTTATCTATATATCTAAACCTACCAGCCCATTTCTTTTGTCTACCTCCGACTAAGTTGGATAAGGAACCTAATCTAAATCCATATAGAAAAAATAAGAGTAGAGATCTATTCCTAATAAAACTAAACCACGATAAGTTTCTTTAGTTTAATCTTTTTCTTCTGTTTTTTCCATAAACGCTGACTTTTTTTCTTTTTGCCGTAGAGATCGTATCCTCTTCGGCCACAAATTTTTTTGGCCTTTTTCTTTTTTTTCTGTACAGACTCTTGGTTTTGGTCTCTTTTATTTCCTTTTTTTGACACAAATTATAGTTAAGAATCCTATTCTAATCCAAATAGATACCTCCTAGTAAGTCGGACAAGATCGTAATCTAAATCCATATAGGAAATAGAATAAGATTAGCGATCTATTCCTAATAACACTAAATACTAAACCACGATAAGTTTATTTAGTTTGGATCTTTTTCTTCTATTTTTTTCCATAAACGCCGACTTTTTTTCTTTTTGCCGTAGAGATCATGTCCTCGTTGGCCACAAATTTTTTTCCTTTTTTTCTTTTTTGCCATACAAACTCTTGGTTTGGGTCTCTTTTTTTTTTCTGTTTTTCTTCTTTACTAAACCACGATATGTTTCTTTAGTTTTAATATTTTTCTTCTGTTTTTTCCATAAACGTCGATTTTTTTTTTCTTTTTGCTGTAGAGATGTCCTCATCGGCCACAATTTTTTTCCCTTTTTTTCTTTTTTGCCGTACAAACTCTTGGTTTGGTTTTTTTTGCCGTAGAGAGATTGTGTCCTGGTTGGCCATGATTTTTTTTTCTGTTTTTTTTCTTTTTCTACCTTAGAGACCGTGTCCTCATTGGCCATGTATTTTTTTTGTCAAGGAACCTATGTCCATATGTCATTAATAAAACTTGAGACATGTAGAAAAGAGATTTGAATTATTATTCCTATTCCTATTCAGTTTATTTAGGCTTGGAGAGATCTATTTGTCCTACTTATCTAGGGTCATATAAGTCTAGACGAAAGAAACTCTCGACTACCGGTAATTAGGGGGAGGTGGACAAAAAAAATGGATAGACGAAAAAAATGGCCAGAATTTTTGCCTATTTATTATTTGGTATAGATTTGTGTTTCATAATTCAGCTGTGGAAACACATCAGCTTTAAGCCTGATGGTGCTCATATCATAAGGGCATCTCGTTGTAATTTGTGTTCTGTATGAGGTCCAAGCGAGGTAATTGTTACAAGTTGTAGTTCCTAAAGTGTGCAGTGCATTGCTGGTTTCTCTGTTGTGTTCATACTGAAGCCTGGTTAGGGGCAGAGAGAGATACACTTACTGACAGATGGTCACAGCCGTGCAGTGTCCCCATTTTGCGCTCCTGCCTCTTCCTGAGTTTTGTGCTTGCCCGATGACGATTATGGTGAACCCATCACCTAATGAATGGATGGATAAATAGATCAGCTTGGATTTGAGCTCCATGGGGTGACCCTATATGTTTTTGCAAGGTCGGACCTCCTGAAATGGCTATTGCAGTGGTGGGGCTTCTTGGTGTTCTTTGCGCCATAGAGCCCGCAAAAAGTAAGCCTATGGTTTGCGGACATGCCCGCTTGCATCACTAGGGAATTGGATTACACTCCTGCTCCTCCTTTGTGCCAGCACTGAAGCCCACTGGGTCACCTTCTGATGGAGATCAAATCAGGTTTGCGTGCGTTGTGATTGTCTGTGTTGTACTGTGAAATTCAGAAGAAAAAAAATCTGAGGGCTATTTGATAACATGAATATTTCAGTGTTTTGATTGGAAATGATTTGACGTCCTCTTATTTGTGTTAACAATCTCTTAAACACTCAGGCTCTTCTTTTTTTAAAAGCAAACATTCAGGGTTTCGCTGTTTTGCTATCCCATTTTGTGATTATTGTTTTTGTTTTGGCCTGATGATGATGAGACTCTGGATGGATGGATAAATGGACATGGATTTGAACTTGCCGGGCAAGGGCAGCTTATCCACTTGCAAAATTGTAGTTTCTGAAATGGCTTGTTCTGTGTTGGCTTCTCCATGATCTGGGCGCTGAAGCATGCTGAATTATTGGATGACATGATATGGTGAAATTGTCTCTGACACTGACACATGCTGAAACAATTGGTTGGCACGTTGTCTCTGCCCCCCAACCCCTCTGTCTGTTTGTGCCACTGCTGGCATGCTCCTGTCGTCGTTCTCGTCCTCGTCATCTTTTATTCTTCTGATCTCTCAGGACATGCTCCAGTGCCAGTGTTGGATCCCGCAGCATTAGCGTTTGATGAAACATTGGGTTTCATGCTTGTCGCGTAATCTGACTATCTGAGGGCTATTTAGTAATTTAAACCATTGGTGATTTGGTAGTTTTGTTTCTTTCCCTTTTTTTATGATGTTTTCATCTCCATGAGTAAAGATCTTCCGCTGGTCTGGTTTATTGTGGAAACCTAGATGCCATTCTCTAGTGGAATCTGTTATAAGATGTAACTTGGTAGGCGTTTTGTGATCGATTATCTTTCCATGTGTGCGTGGTTATGCCCCTCTTCAATGGACCTTCCCCTTTTCTTATGTTGCTGTCTAAATCTTCATTCTGAAAAATTAACTCCTTATTTACTCTCCCATCTTTGGGGTCGTCAGTTGCGGTTTCTAATTTGAAGAAATTTCGGCTGGTCAATGGCAGATCAGCAATACGTGTGAGATCTGAGGGCATGCTGTTTCTGTTTCTTATTATATATTCATTTTGAGTTTCTTCTGTTAAGGAAATATATTTGCAAGTGTATCTTTGATGGAAGGTTCTCTTGTATTCCTGTCTCTTTAATAACATTTATATGAATGTGTAGGTAGACTGAATCAGATTAAAGTCCTGTGGGTTCGCCCTTTGCATTTGCATGGCTGGAGCTCCTGAACTGGCTAGTGCCCCTCTTGGCTTCTCCATGGCCTGCGAGCTGAAGCATGCTCGGTATTCGATGAGATGAAGTGCTCAACTTGCTGACAGGTAGGGTGGCCTATTATTGTCTCTGCTTTGTCTTTGGTGCCCTCCTCCATCCCACTTGTTGCAGTGATCACTGCAGTTGTCATTGTCCTGATCTACAGCTAATGTTACCTCATGAGTCGAGGCCTGCTGTGCCTTTGGGCTTTGATGTAACATGATGGCATATGCCATCACATAGTACCTCTTGCATTGCAAATCAGTAGCCTTCTTTAGTCAGGATTCTTAGGAAGAGCTGGTTGGTATGTCGCTTTCCTACTGGAAGTTGGTTCTCTTGTTAAGGTGTGATTTTGCATTGTGTTCAAATTTATTGTTATATGCCTATGTTTCCCCCTCATCTCTTATCAGAGTCTTTTTCGGTGTTGCTTTGTAAAATTTCATATTATATTGTAAATATCCATTTTTCACTCCCCAGTTGTGACCTTTTAGCGGCATAAGGTTTCTAGTGTGATAAATTGTGATGCTGCACAGACATGATGAATGTTTTTGAGCAAATGTTATATTGTTGTGCCCAAGTTGTTGTCCTTGCTTAGCTGTTTCCTTTTTCTTGCTGTCAAGTTTTGTATAAAAAGAATTATAACCATGACATTTCACAGCTCTGGCATCAGTTTTTGCAACCAAACATGGCTCGGAGCTTTCTCTTGGATGGTGGATGATACAAGCTCTGTTTCTTCCTAGAAACAACTGCCCAGTGATGGAAACTCAGTATGCACTTGGAGAAAATCCCCTGTATGCCATCAAAACTTATAAGCATCCCTTGCTTGCCATAAAAAATTGTACAATCCCTTGAGAGCCATCAATACAGATTTGTGATCCCTTATTTGCCACTAAATTGACTATTGACTGAGATTAAGGAACCAGCTGTTATAACGCCGTTATTATTTCCTTTTCTACCCCTCCCCAGTCCTCACGGACACCTCCAGGCCGGCCTCATCAGCTGCCGCAACATGGCCTCATCCAAACAGAGAAACCCTAGATCGACGAGGAGATTTCCTGGCGGCGGGCGCCGATCTCCCGGGCGAGCGCCACACGTCCCGCGCTGCCGGCTCGGCTCCGCTTCGCGAGGACCCCAACCTCCTGGACGCGCCGCCCCCATGGCCTGACTGCGCTGCCCTCATCAGCTGGCCGCGCGCGCCCCCACGGCCTGAGTGCGTGCGCCCCCTGCCTCGTGGCCGGGCTACTCCCCCACCGCCGTGACCGCGCCGCCCCCACTGACCGCGCGTCCCCGGCCGTGACCGCGTCGCCCCCACTGCTGTGACCGCGCCGCGTGGCTCCTGTTCTTCAACGGCTTCGTCCTCCTGGCAGAAGGAGAGACACCAAGCAGGGCAGCTGATGATCTGAAGATGAGTAGCGCAAGAGGCATGGAGATGCCTCCGCAAGGCCGTGACACTTCTTGGCTTCCTGAAGGGTAAGAACTGTTCTTACACTTTTCTTTCTACATTTGTCTGATTACAATTGGGGAAAATAATTAAAATTGTTATAGAATACATAGTTTTGATGGTCCGTTCATTCACAGGATGGACCCTAAGTCAAGTTACCTACTGAAAATCAGACTCATTGGCAATCCTAAAAAGCGTAGGGAAACTATACACCACCTCCTACCATCTCCATGGCTACAGAAAAGAAAAAGGCTAAAGGGAAGGTCAAGGCAGTAGAGAAGAAAAAGAACAAGGCAGCAGAGAAGAAAAAAGAAGAAAGAAGTTCCAGTCCCACCTGAAAGTCCTTCTATGTTTACTAGAAGCAAAACCCCTCAAAGGAGTAGCCCTGCCGCACATACCAGGAGCAAGAGAAAGCTTCCAGACCTCAATTTGTAGCTGATGCAGTTCATTTTCTACGGGGGCACTTCTTATTTTGCTTGGTCTTTGTGAAACCAAGTCTCCTGTCATTTTGCTTGGCCTATGTGGGCTACTATCTGCTATCAGTATGTTTTTGTGGCTGCTTATATGGCTGTTTGGATGCTTGAAAATGATGCTGTAATGGACATCAATGCTTACTTGTATGGACAACAATGGCTGTATGGAAATATGCTTGTATTGACAGCAATGGCTGCTTAAAATGATGCTTGAATGCAAATCAAATGTTGCTGTTATGTTGTGTTCAATTATTATCAGTGCAAAGGCATGTGAGGGATGAGACTAGAATTATCTTTGCTGGTAGCAGCAGCACCTCCAGTACCACCACAGCAGCAGCCACAAGAAACAGCAACAATCCTTTTCAGTGCTGCTCAGTTTTACTGATAAAGGGCCAGTACATGTGTATCCCTTGTGCCGTCTCTGAATGCTGCCTCTACAAGGTCTGAGGGCATAGTATTTTATTCCCACCTAGATAAGCCCAAACCTGTTCCTTATTCATTCATATGTTTTCGTTTTCTTTATCTTTCCGCATCTTTGACAAATTGCGATATTCTTTTGAATTAGTTTCTTCAATGAGCAAGATTATTCGTAGTCTTTGACATTTGACTCATTTGCTTTATTTCATGGTTTCTATGTGCATTCGAAAGTTGGCAATACCTTTTCTTTTTAGTTCTTGTGCATGTGAGCGTATAGTTGGACTTGGACTGCACATGAGAAGCGCACCTTTGTCCATATTGTCCTTCCTATTTCTCCCATCTAGAATGGAATCTATCCATTGACCATGGACCATTTCAGGGCGCGTTTAAGATTGTGGCCTAGGAGCCCGGTTGCGCTCCTAGGCTGCAACTCCCGTGTTTGGGAGGCTTGGCCCGATCTGGCTTCAGGGAAACGAAGTTCGTTTCTCCCGGGTGTGGCTCTGTGCAGCGCGAGGGCGGGCGCTTTTGGGGGTGATTTTGGCAGCGGCGGGTGGCTCGCGCGGGAGAGGAAAGCTCATGCGCCTCTCCCATCGCGAAATCCTCCGTCTTTATAAGCGGCACTTGCTGCTGCTTCTCCTTCCTTCCTTTCCGCGCTCTTCGCCTTCCTCTAGCCACGTGAGAGACCGACGGTGGTGGTGAGCTGGTGTGCGTCGCGGCGACGTCCTCCCTCGGTGGGCTTCGTCTCCGTTCCCCCGCCTTGGATATGCTACGACGTGGCGCCGCTTCATCGACCGCGGAGACTCCGTGGAGGCGGCCGTCTTCTTCCCTCTTCTTCTGTGGGTGCGGTGGTGGTGAAGTTGTTCTTCCGGCCAGATCTGCTTCCTCTCCGACCGGATCTGCTTCGTCTGCCTCGCTGAGTCTTGTTCTTCCTCCCGCTGCGTCACTCCTTTGCGTCGACGCCGACCCCGAGGTAAAATCGACCCCCAATCCTCCTTCCTTCTTCATGGCGATGATGTTAGGGTTTCATATCCTAGTTGTTGTTCATGATTGGTTCATCTGATTTGAGTACTACTTGCTGTTCCTCGATGGATTAGGGTTTGCTATCATAGTTCAGTGATGGTCGTTCTTACAGTCTTTCTTGCTTGCTACTATGATGTGCTTGTTCCTTGCTGAGCTCTATATACCTGATGCGTTTCTTGCTGTTCATATGGTTTGCTTCTATATTTTTATGATATGGTCGATGATGTTGTCCTGGGCACCTAGAGGCATGTACCTAACTGCAGCCGTGCTTTATTTGCCTACTGAATCATTGTACAATCATGTTGAGGCCAGGCAGGGTATGATGATCTGAGTTTGTGTTACATTGTTATATGCATGTAGATGGATCCCTCTGTGAGTCGTGAGATGATGTGTAGGCAAGCAGCTGCCCTGGTTGTAGTCATGGTGTCCTTTGTTACCAGCAGGCTTAAAAGGAAAAGGCCCAGACCTGATAATGAACCTGACCCTCTAGTGTATGCGCTTAGGGATGAAGCTGAGCAGCACAGGCAGCAGACCCGAAACCTGATCTATAACTCCAAAGATGGAGAGGGCCTATCCATGCTTAGGATGTCCAAAGATGGAGAGGCAGCTTTATGCAAACTGTTTAGAGATAGGAGCCTAGTGTCTGATAGAGAGGGGGTCACAGTTGAGGAGTAGGTTGCAATGTTCCTTCATGTGGTTGGTCACAACCAAAGATTTAGAGTTGTCCACTAGTCATTTAAAAGGTCCATTGAGACAGTGCACAGATACTTCCACCAGGTTTTGCATGCTGTTGGTGAGCTTAGGAATGAGATGATCAAGCCTCCTAGCACTGCCATTCACCCAAAGGTACTTGGAAGCCATAGATGGAATCCATTTTTGAAGGTAATGTGAAGCACAAGTTCCTTCATTAGGTAGATGTGCATATTCACATGTACTGTTATCTTACTTCTATGGTTTTTAGGACTGCATTGGTGCCATTGATGATGTTGGTCATCAGTGAGGGACTTAAGATCAACGATTTGTTTCATCGCAAATCGTAGATCTTCAAGTTCCACACTCATGGCTAGTTTCATGCATTATATTTGACTGAGGCTAAACCACTGTTTCATTTCATAGAAATGTCAAGTTGCTATGTGGTTTTCTATGGGAAGACTCTAGGGATTTACCTGACTTGGCATGAGTGGAGTAATACACAACTACGCAAGTTTGTGTGCAGATCCAACCTGTTCTTCTATTGGTCATCACAGTATTTCTTATGTAAATATTTTGCTTCGCGTCAATATCATTCAAATTTGTTTGTGGTCCTCTTCTGAGAGCATATGTAGTTTGCACATGATCAGCCAACATTAGATTATGAATCCTGATATATAACATTGTCCTTTATGACCATATAATAATCAATTTGTGACATTTGTATCTGATCTGTACTATTTGGTTCCTCCCTTATCAATGTTTCCGAGAAATGGGCACATCTATGATTCTTTCGTTACTATGTTTATATGGCTAATCCTGGGTTGGTACCATAATGATACTCCATTCCCAAATGTCGTTATAATTTTGCGCTGAGCCAATTCTCATACTCTGACCAAGACTACAAAAATGAAACATTTCAAACATGAAATTTGTTCATTAAATCAAATTTGCTATGAAGTGGTTGCGTTTGGTTTGGACAACATGGGATGGGGCAAGTCCATCCTAGTTTTCCGGGATGGAACGATTCTATTTTGTTGTTTGGTCGAGGGGATCTGTTCATCGTGGGACGGAGAGGAGGATTGGTGGCACTTTTGGATTCGTTAGCAACCGTTTGAGTAGGGTTGGATAATGAGCCAGCTCGGCTTGGCTCGTTAAGATAATTTTCAGTGTTTTCCCCTTTTTTCAGGGGTGTGGGTCCTGCATCCATCTCATGTCATATTGCCTTCACCATGGTTGTTCTTGCAGCATACTTGAATTGTAGCATATTTATAAATTTCTCATATTTTAAAACTGTCATTTATGGCTATCATTCAAAGTTTCAAACTGGGTTATTACATACTCCCTCTTTGAAATTACAAGGCTGTTTTTTTTCCATAGAGCTTCATTAATACACAATTTCTGTGAGAATTGATGTCATTAGATTTGTATTGAAAAATACTTATCATTATAATTTTGTACCATATAAATGAAATACTTCATTTGTAGACTAATCGTCGGTCAATGGCTTGTCCAAATGAAACGAAATATGCCTTGTAAAAAGAATGGTTGGAGTAATACACAACTAAACAAGTTTGTGTGCAGATCCAACCTGTTTTTCTATTGGTCGTCACTGTATTTCTTATGTAAATATTTTGCTTTGCATCAATATCATTCAAATTTGTTTTTGGTCCTCTTCTGAGAGCATCTGTAGATAATCAATTTGTGACATTTGTATATGATCTGTACTATCTGTTTCCTCTCTTACCAATGTTTCTTAGAAATGGGTACATCTATGATTTTTTTGTTACTGTGTTGATTTGGCTAATCCTGGGTTTGTACCATGAAAATGGTACTACATTCCCAAATGTCTTGTTATAATTTTGCGCTGAGCCAATTCTTATACTTTGACCAAGTCTTCTAATAGTTTTATTATGAAAAATATGTTTTATAAATAAACTAATGATATTGATTTGGTATTACAGACGTGAGAATTGTATTCTTTTTAAGATGAAGGATACATTTTGTATCAAGAAAACTCAAGAACCAAGAAAAAATAACGTGGACGTCCCAAGAATGTAGACACAGTTCTTGCTCTGAATGTTGAAACTCAACATGTTTCTTAGGCTATCATATTGGGTCTGTTTGGAAGAGCTCACCGTTAGAAAAAAATGAATCTGCATCCCAGATTCACCTGGAACCACCGTAGAGTAGCTCCACCATAGATGTAGGATTTGTCAAAGTGTTTGATGAAGCTCTACCTCTGTCTCTATCTCACTTCCACCTGGGCCCCACACGTCAGCAGATGTATTGCAAAAAAAAAAAAACAGACCTGGAACCACCGTGCATAGAATGGCCCAAGCTCGCGGCCATTGGAGGGCATGGCCTGGGCACAAGGCCAGCCACTGGCAGATGCGGCTAGGAGAGGTGTGAATAGCCAATAAAAATTTATCTATAGAAGCACAAACACTTTTTTTGTCGAAAAATGCAGGTGAGCTACACTTCATTATAGTATAAGAAGAAAGATGGGTTAAGAACCATTTACACCACACACCACACACCATACTGTTTGACTGATTACATTCACACCCGTGAACTAGTTGTCCAGACGACCAAAACTATACATGCTAACCATCGGGGAGTGGGTCAGTCAGGAAGGACATCCCCCAAGCACCTGCCATGCACCATAACGGGCACTCCTCCCCTGCAGTGACCAAGGCCCTGGCGACGCTACACGTTACCCCATCAAAAACACACCGGTTTCGGTGATTCCACAATGTCCAGGCTCCAAGAATTATTAGCGAATTTAGCCTTTTCTTTGTCTCACCATGCACAGCAGAACTTATCTTCTCCCATCACCCATTGAAGGAACAGTCTGAAGGTTGTCGAGCTAGAACATGGAGCCTGACTTGCCGAAGGAGAGAGTACCAGAATTGTCTTGCGAAAACGCATGATACTAGGATATAGTTGATGGTCTCATCATGCTGATCACATAGAGGACATTGTTCAGGGTGAGCCAATCCTCGCGGCACAAGACGATTGCAGTCCAGCACTTATTATGTGCAACCATCCACAAAAAGAAACGACACTTGGCTGGTGCCCATGTTTTCCACGTCTGCTCATACGGGGCCAAAAAGCGTGGAGCCGAAGAAAAAACCCTCATATGCAAATTTTGCCGAGTATTGGCCACTGGAGGAGAGTCGCCAAATATGCGAGTCCTCAACTTCTGGATGTAGAAGCACAAACACTAGAGCAGGTGGTTAGTAAAATAACAAGCCCTATCTTATCCAAGCAAGCACATACATCATTCTGGTAGCAATTGAATTCTACACTAAATCACAACACCACACTAGAGCTACTAGCTAACAAGGCTACTCTAGTTTGGCATGGTGTCTACTCCACCCTCTGAACTATAAAACCATATATTTTACCCTTTTAAATATTTTCAAACCGTCTATATAACCCCACGAGGTGGTTTAAAACTCTGGTTATCTTGACGTGGATATCCTTGTTGCTGCTGCCAGGTGTGCCTAGAGTTTATTCTTTCTGCTATCTACTCACCATTCTTTTCCTCATCGCAATCCATCAAGCTCCGATGCCCGTATGCCTACTCACCATTCTGTCCGCTCCCTCCACCGTTCCCCTGTTCAGTGTTCAACAACGGCACCCACCACCCTCTTGCTGTTCCGCAGCGCGTCGTATACCTTGTTCACCAGTGCCACATCCCGTGCCACGGCAAGTTCGAAGCCTCCGCCCGCGCACCTTGCGTGTCCACGAAGCCGTGCAAGTACACCTCGAGGTTGTGTCAGGTCTGCTCGTGCCCGGGGCTTCTCAGCGCACCACCACTTTTATGGTTCTGGTACAAATAAAGTGATTCAAATAGACTAGAAAATATTAAGACTACTATTCACACAATATAAACTATCACTACTCGTGATTTATACAAAAACTTTTTCCTTTTATCATGCCTCACCTTTTATTTACTCTCCTTCTTCTTTTTTAGCATGGACAATCTTCTCTCTCTAAGCATATGTAACTTTTACAAATTATTTTTTTATCTGATCCTACATGGCTTTTAGAGCTACAAGTAAAAAATCAGCGTTTAGGTAAATCTCAGGTAAGGCGACTTCCCTATGTCGATCGCAAGCTCCATGCACGATCGGATACTTGCACGTACGATGTCGCAGACATTGCGGGCGCGGAGGAGCCGCAGCTCTGGGATGGCGTCGAACTGTTTAGCCCTTGTTTTCCCACCCTAAAACTTTATACCTGTCACATCGAATGTTTGGATATATGCATGGAGTATTAAATATAGATTAAAAAATAACTAATTGAACAGTTTGTGACTAATTTGCGACACGGAGCTTTTAAGCCTAATTAGCTTATAATTTGACAATAAAGCACTACAGTAACATATACACTGATGACGGATTAATTAGGCTTAATAAATTCGTCTTGTGGTTTATTGGCGGATTCTGTAATTTATTTTTTTATTAGTATTCGAACACCACATACGATACCCTCATATAACATCCGACGTGACATTCCAAAACTTTAGACACTAGATCTAAACAATGCCTTATTGAAGCCAGAGCTGCCGACGTGCGGACTGGTGAACGCGAATGTGGTCACCGGGCAGACGGTTCTCGCTGCTACGCCAGGTGCCACGTTGTAATCGTTGGCGGCGATGTTGAACGTGTTCAGTGTGGCGAGCGCCGTCACGAGGCTGTGGCCCAACACGGTGAATAGTAAATGGGATATGCCGAGTGCCCCTCTACAAATTTTCAACTCCTTCAATGAATCATCTCTGAGGCCCTGTTCGCTTGGAGGAATTTGGAGGAATCTGGATAAATCTGGAGAAATTTGTGAGAGAGTGAACAGTATTTTTCATCCATAAATAGTGTTTTCAGGCTGAATTTCAGGACAGCCGAATGGCCCCTAATTCTCTAAGTGAATGTCATGTGACATCTGCACAGGATTTTCAGTTTCGGAACAGGGGCGAGCTCCAAGTTTGGTACAGTCGCCAGGCTCAGTTGCACGTGTGAGAAACAAACACGCAAATATCGTTCGAACACAAATCCTCGATTTGAATCCCTTCACTCTTGCTTGCATGATGTTAAATAGGGCCTAGAATAGGATTAGTATGATATGGTCACATCATTCCATGATACTTATGTTATGGTCAAAGACTCAAAGTCACTTGTACTTTTTCATATTCATTCATGCTCGAGTTGGATGATGAAAAACTTCTTTGGGCCATCGTTGTAGGCCAATTATAATAGATATGAGAGCATCTACTACCAAGTAAAAAACAAAATGAGTTGATAGAAGACTTAAATAGTTTTAATTTAGTCTCCATAAAATAGAGCATGATTTTAGAAAAAACTATAAAACTGGTTTTTGTAATTTTCTAAGCTAAAGTAAAGTTTGTATAGATTTTCTAGATTAAACCACATTTTAGGATTTTTTAATTGCAAAAATTCTTAAGATTCTTTTGAAAAAATTGTTTGTTTGATTTACCTTCCCAAACTATCTAAAAAGTTTAATTTACTTTTTTTCATGGCTGACATGATGCCACGTCAAACAAAACCCACTAACAAAACCGCCTAAGCGAAACACTAAATGGCTTTAAAAGATAAGAGAGGTTAAAAGTCCAGTTTTATTATAAATAAATAAAAAGAGAAATTGGATTATAACAAAAGTTATGGGTCTTTTTGAAACGCAAAAGTTTTACTAAACTCGTGTAGAAATTTCATAAAAAAAGGCAGGAACAAAAAAATTGGTAGCGTCCCAAACAGACGCTAAGGAGTTTAATGTCTTGTTTGTTTCAGCTTTTCTGAGTCTCGATTATAAGCTGAGCAGGCTTATCTGATAAGTCATGATCTGGAGAATCTGCTGTCTGAATAAGCTGGGCGTTTGGCTGTCCCGATTATTTCTGGTAGATTATCTGTCCTGGATGTAAATTGACCTATGTACCCCTAAGGCTGATGATACCTCTTTTGGTTCGTCACAATGATCTGAAGGCAATGGTGGGAATATTTTTAAAGTTTGAGATAGCAATATGGTTCCATTAAGTTACAATGTACAATAATAGTCGAAAATAGCATCCATTTGGGTAATGTAATTGCTACAAAATACTCAAGTTTCTAACAATGAATCACCCCACCAACGCATTAGCAATAGCATCACGGAAAGCACCCATATCCATATCATCCGCCGAACCACTATCATCAGCTGAAGGAACTTGGGACCCAACACCACTACTGTCTTCCACATAGGTTTCAAAATGTACATCATTTATGGCATTGTCTCTAATGAAATTATGAAGAGTCATGCAAGCAACGATAATCTTTCAATTAGATAGCTAGGTAACTGCAAGAGAATGCTCCACTTCATCTTGAGAACTTCAAATGACCACTAATCACATTTTGGAGGGATGCAAGAGCATAGTTGAACACCTCCTTCGATCCCAGTGCATGACGACCATGTTGCCATTCGAGCACATGATACCTTTGTCCCTTGTAAGGTGCTAGATATCCTTTTCTATTAGGATACCCAGAATCAACAAAGAAATACTTGCCTTCAGGTGGATGTGGAAATTTATCCTTATAGGTGACTAAAGTATCCAAAAATACCTGAGTGTCATGAGCAGATCCAGCCCAACTCGTGATAACAAATGTGAACCGCATATCAAAGTCACAAACTGCCATGACATTTTGTGAAGCATAACCATGCCGTCCAATGTATTTTGCCTGTTCACTTTTTGGTATAGTTACAGGTATGTGTATACCATCAATGACGCCTATGCAATCGTTGAAATGAGGCTAGAACCTAGCTTGCTGCAGTTTTGGATGAACTATACCAAAGTGTGGATCCTTAGGTCTTATGATGTCAATAGACAGTCTACAAATTGAGTCAAGTACCTCACTAAACTTTCTACTGATAGTTTCTAATGAATAACGAAACTTATTTGCGACTTGTCTAAACGATTGAGGTGCACCACATGTCCACAAAACATGCCTAAGGCTTTTTTGGTATAAATATCACTAGTTGATCTTAAGACATAATTCTGAACCAAAGTCCGATGGAGGCGATGGAACACTGACCTTGTCATTCTAAACATGCTGTAGCAGTGGAGTCTATTATTTAGTTGGATTTCAACCCACTATATCCATGTCATGACTGGTACATCCGGAACCACCTCCTTGTTCTTTGCAATACTGCTAGTTGAGCCCATCAATTTCAATGCAATATATGCAACCATGAAATCCTCATCAGTACCCGATTCATCCTGAATTGCATCCTCATCACTGGAGATGCTCATATTGATTTCAGCACCTAAAATAGGTACACATTATGAAGCATGAGCAAAGGAACAAAGGAAGCATATACACGAAATAATTATTCGCACAAGCAAAGTCATAACATAAATCATCAAATAATGTGCCCATTACATAAAATGTCAAATAATGTCCGGAACTGAACAATTTATTTTACTACATAACAACACTAATTTTTCTGACCCTCCCATGCCCGCCTCAGCCAATTAAGCCTCCCATTCGGTGTCTTCAAAGTAATGAACACATTATGCACGGTTTTCCTTTTTCTTAAGAAATTGGGTGGCATAGTAGTGTTCATCACTCCCTTCTTCAGCACCATCGTTAATGACTTGCTCCAACATAGCCCCAATCTCATCTCTAACATGATCAACCGCATGAGAAATTGCTAAATTTTTACTCGTTTGGGCCTTCTTCTCATATGTGTCGACCAACCTCTTCATAAATTGATCTCTCTATGTCTTCTTTTTCTTTCCAGAGGGGGAACCTTGAGGTGGCCTTTTGTTAGCATTTGGTGTGACATGTGGTGAACCTCTCCCTTCGACTCTCTTACTGTCACCATCACCATGACTGGCCTCATGCTCCTCACCCTCTCCATCATCATGACCACTTCCAGAAACATAGGATGTCTCATTAGTCACACTAATAGCATTAAACATTATCCGCATCATGTCCTTGTGCTCAAGAACTGCAGATTTGAAACTTATACATCCTGGCATAGCCTGAAACATTAAATGATAACAATTAGAGGATGACATGCCGATGAGTACTAAAATACAAAAGATGACATCTCAACTACTCACCGTATTTTGTTCTGCCCACCATTCATCACTGGCAGAAATACATCCGGTCAGAGGATCCCTTCCCAACCCAGTGGCTCTCATGTTCAAGGTCTTCCACTGTGCATATTTATTCTTCAATACATCTCATCTGTTCTTCATTTGCTCTTTGTCATATGGCCTCTTTGTTCGCTTAAAGAACTTCTTCACTAAATTAGCATAACCCACACTATTCAAGCAATTGTGTGGCCTGTTATGGGCAAGCATTTCTTCTACGCATATTTCATTGAAAACTTTGGCGACAAAAGGATCCCTTTTGCTTGAGGTTTTGCTGCTTTTTCCATCTATAAAGTGCGACAAATATGAATTTCTAGCAACACTACTGCCTAATTGCGCTATGAGGTAGAAAAAAATGACATGCTCTGCAACTACCAAATGAGCTTGCGTGCTCACCTTGCTGGACGACAGCTGGCGGTGGGGATGGGAGGGCAGCAGGCGGTGGAGGTCGTCGAGGTCAGAGATCCGGAGCCCTTGCTACAGAAACGTCGGAGGGGAGGGAAGGGAAGCGGGCGCCTTGCTGGAGCACCGACGGAGGGGGAGGGGAGGGCCGGCGTTGGGGATTGGGAGGCGGCGGTGGATCTGGTGAGACGAGGGAGGGTCGGGCCGGAGGGGAATGGGAGGCGGCGGCGGAGAGGCAGGCGGCGCCGAGGAGGGATCGAACGGGGGAGGCCGAGCTCGGGAGGACGGTGTCGGGCACAGGCACGGGACTGCTCGGGTCGGGAGGGAGGGGCAGGGAGAGGAAAAGCGTTCATGATTTCGGAAACGCGGGGTAAGGCTCGCGATTTCGGATACGTTGCGGGTGACCAGAGATAGCCGAAGCGCGTTTGCGACCAGGCTCTGATCGCAGGGCGTTTTTGTGAGATTATTTGCTTATTGGGCTCGGAAGCTGACCAAACGCTGTCTTCATCCGCAAAAGCTAACCCGCTTCCGGTCGCGCTATGCGACTAACGCACGAGTGGCCTGGTGGCCTTTTCCGGCGGCCTAGCCTGCATACCTATGCACGTGTACGTGCGTCAGCCCACGTAAGTACAAGGTCGAAGATCCTATGGGCCGACGACCTAACTTTTCCTGTGTAGAGAATTCGTTACGCAAAACGCAAAAGCTAACCCGCTTCCGGTCGCGCTACGCGACTAACGTGCGAGTGGCCTGGTGGCCTTTTCTGACGGCCTGGCCTTCATACCCATGCACGTGTACATGTGTTAGCCCATGTAAATACAAGGTAGAAGCTCCTATGGGCTGACGGCCTAACTTATCCTGTGTAGAGAATCCGTTACACAAAAACCATTTCTTTCCTGGTCGCGCTGCTTCGTGAGTGCACGTCTCAGGTTCTATGCTCCTTTTAGTCTTAGTTTTTTAATGTTAGTTTATAGTTGTCATTTTCAGTTTCATATTTTTTATTTTTCATTTACTATTTATCAATTTTAGTATCTCACGAGTCAGGCCAGGCCATATGCGACCAACCAAACATGCCCTAAGGTACCATCGGATAAATCCGATGGCCGCACACACTTATTCCCAAAGTCAAACTAGCCATTGAGCCTCTAACGACTAGTGTAGCACATGTTCCGGTGTGACGAACAATTGGTCACATCAAAACAATGGGGTGTCAACTAGAGAGGTGCAAAACCTGATTTTCCGCCACCGAAAAAAGCCTCGTGCCCAACATTGAGACTTCCTATGAGTCCCTTTGAAAAAACCCTCTTAGTGAACAGTGTGATCTATTACTCCGGTGCAGGCAGTGAGCAGGTACCGGATAAATCCAGGACCTACCCTAGATACGTGCAACTCAAACAGTGTAGCATTTGTTCCGGTGACTGCATAACCTAGGCACCGGATAAATCCGGTGGTGCTAAAATGTCATCACCAAGTCACAAAGTTCGCAAGCATCTTAAATTTGCTAACTCCAATATGTTTTAGCATGAATATCATCACCTTAGGCATCGAGTTAGCTTTTCAAAAACATTTTTCACTTGCATTTCATTACATCACTAGGTCTAATGCATATGTAATATTAGCTCACACTTAGTATACTTAGAAAACCGTTAAGCATTAGTTTTTTCTCTTAATAGTATGGCTATCTATCCTTAACCAGACAACACACTCTATTGCGTCTCAACCAACGAAAACAAAACTCTTAACAAATACTCTTGCCTTCGGACTTGTTTTCACCTTTTTCATCTTCTCCAAGTGTGAGCTTGCTCCATTTAGATTGGTCACCCTTCAACCAACCCCTAGCCTTGCTCGTCATCTTGGTGTGGATTTCACCTAGTTTAATCAACAATTAGCAAAATGTTAGTTCATTAGTTGTCTCAATTTCTAAATCCAAGCATAGGTGTCCGGTTCATAAATCCGGGGTCCCTCATGGACCTGCTTCCAGTGAGAGCTCGACCCAGTAGACGACGTTGCGAACGACGCACAACTCCTGGGCCGGCCCAAAATACCTAACGACAGGCTAGAAGGGCGATTCAGTCTCCGACCGAAAGGCCTGACCAAGGAGGGACGACGCTCGCTTCCGACTCTGGCCCGCCTCACCGACCGGAAGCCCTGGCCAAGGAGAGGACGATGCTCGCTTCCGACTTTGGCCCGACTCACCGACCGAAAGGCCTGGCCAAGGAGAGGACGACGCTTGCCGACTCTGGCCCGCCTCACCGACCGGAAGGCCTGGCCAAGGAAAGGACGACGCTCGCTTCCGACTCCGGCCCGCCTCACCGACCGGAAGCCCTGGCCAAGGAGAGGACGACGCTCGCTTCCGACTTTGGCCCGACTCACCGACCGAAAGGCCTGGCCAAGGAGAGGACGACGCTCGCTTCCGACTCTGGCCCGCCTCACCGACCGGAAGGCCTGGCCAAGGAAAGGACGACGCTCGCTTTCGACTCCGGCCCGCCTCACCGACTAGAAGGCCTAGCCAAGGAGGGACGACACTCGCTTTCAACCCCGGCCCGCCTCACCAACCGGAAGGCCTGGCCAAGGAGAGGACGACGCTCGCTTTTGACTCCGACCTGGTTCTCCGATCGGGGGTACACCGAGCCTCTGCTTACAGCTCTTTTCTGACTGACGCAGTCGGAGCCTACTAGGAAACAACCGAACAGGGATGCCTGCTCGGTAAGGACCCAGAGAAATAGGCGGAGCAAGTAAGACAGGGCGCTCAAGTCAACCAAAATACCGAGGGTCGTACCCTGTACACCTGTAGGCTAGTACTGTCAGGCCATATCAGAAGGGTGCTCTGCAACCTTCTAGACATATCAGAACACGAACAGTGTTGTGGGTGCCGACATTTGTCCTACAGTATGGTAGGCGTCGACATTTGCCATACCAGAAGAGGACGATGGAGCCTACCACATGCATCTGGGCGTCAACAGTATTGTGGGCGCCGATAAACCACCTTGTACCCGACGGTGTGGGCGACAAGACTAGGTAGCACACACACACTCTCTCTTGTAAAGCCGCCCCCTTCATCTATAAAAGGGGATGCGCTCTCTCCAAAAAGAGGACGATTCGAACAACCTAAGAGGATTCCAACGAACAACAGATGGATCACTCCGATTCTCTCTGCTTGGCTCTAGAACTCTAAAGCCAAACAAAGCATACGTTCGAACACTTAGCGCACGTCGAAGCTCCTGTCACTCTTGGCCCTTCGGTCCGGAGTTCGACCGGACCTCTGATACCCCCCATCTTACTCCTCATTTGTAACCCCACAGCAAACTTCGAGCAGCTAGGCTCAGGAATAAAGTCACCAACCGACTCAAACTGGACGTAGGGCACGTTGCCTGAACCAGTATAAACCCTGTGTCATTCAGTGCTAGGCCACATCTGATCACATCATACGACAAAACTACAAATATTTACGTGTTGGTCACTTTTCGCATTGACAGTTGGCGCCATCCGTGGGGAGGACGCCGTACGTTCACGCTTTTGGTCATCGGATGGCCCACCTTTCTACCATCTTCGGCATGGCGGGCTCAAGCGATACGACTCGCTTCGGTTCGCTAGAGTTTCCCGCACTCCCACCTATTGGGATGTGAGTTTCTCCTGTCTTCGAGCCATCCTAGGCCTTCCTTTTTGGAAGCCTGGACTTCATCGTCGATCGACTCGGCGTGCTTCACCTCTGCGAGGAGGCACCTATCTCGGTGCCCATCGGAGGAGGAGTGCCCTCCATCGGCTACGGGCCACCTGGCGACCTCAACGACGAGACGCCTGAGCTTTGCTCCGAGCCCACACTGGGCTCAAACACCACTATGAGTAACATGCATACTGTTCTTTACTCGCTTTTTCATATTTTCCACTGACTCTCCGTAGGGACCCGTTGTCCCTGCCACGACCGCCATACGACCGGTTCCCCTATGGCCTGGCGTACGCCCGGGGGCTCCAAAGGATGCTGGCGCCGCCCTGTCTCACATCCGAATTCATGGGATGGCGAGCTATGCTCCCGCCTCTTTCCACGACCTCATGGATGACAAGGTCGAGAGCGACGGCTCCAGCATCGGCGACGTCGTGGCACCTTGCCACCCTCTATCCTGGGAGCGCGCTATGGCGGCCGCTCTGGGATAGCCACCGGTGGTGGCAGAGTCTCTATAGACCCACACCCCTCTGGATCCTCGTGCAGAGGCCCTCGGGTGTGCACAGCAGCATGGCAAGGAGCTACCACACAGGTGGCAGAACCAGCTGCCACCTGCGCCGGCACGCTCGGCGCAGCACGCTGCACCCCGTGCGCGTAACCCGGCGAACGGCGCCCGGGGCCACGCCCGCCAGGTCCAGTGCAACATCATGGATGGGGGGAACGATCCCCCGTTGTTCGCTCGGGTTGGCCAGAACGTCGCCGCTGCGGCGATGCTTCTACGCGACCTTCCAAAGCCCGTCGACCCCCAGGAGCAGGCGGTTCACCGGAACCTTCGGGCGCTGGTGGAAACCGCCGTCGTTCAATAGGCGTAGAGCTCCACATCGTGACACCGACTCGCGGCCTCTCTCCCCACCAGGGGAGTGGGGATGCACCAGACGAATCGCTTCATTTGCTCACCACTATAGGCGCCAGGCGCAAAACAGGAGGCCGCAGCTGCACCACAACCTAACCGGGCGCCAACTCCACACCGACCCCCTGTGTGCGAGCGCCTCGGACCAAACCGAGACGCTCGCAACATCATCAACAACCGGCATCAAGCCTGGCATGATGATGACGTTCATCGAGGGGTAGTAAGAGCAGGCGACATGGGCCCCGGTCGGACCATCGAGGGGAGCGGTGAAATGCGCCCTAGGCATGGTCGTCGACCCGACGACTAGAGTCCTAGGCCGAATGGCCCGGGACCACGAGCCTTTGGCCGACGCTTCTAGAGAGCGTCGTTTCCGCAGCGCTTCCAACCGCCTACCAATATCACCAAATATACTAGGGAGATGAATCCCAGTATATGGCTCGAAGACTTCCGGCTCGCCTACCAAGCCGGAGGAGTGGATGATGACCACTTCATCATTCAATACCTCCCAATCTGTGTGGGGGAACATGTTTGAGCGTGGCTCAAATTCCTCTCACATAACAGCATCCGCAACTGGGCGGACCTCAAGAGGATCTTCGTTGGGAATTTCCAGGGGACGTATGTCTACCCAGGGAACTCCTGGGACCTCAAGAGCTGCCAGCAGGAGCCCAACGAGTCCCTATGAGACTACATCCATAGGTTCTCAAAGCGGTGCAACTCCCTTCCTGATGTCATCAACGCGGACGTCATCAGCACGTTCCTTTCTAGGACAACCTGCCAGTCCTTGATCCACAAGCTTGGCTATCTAAAGCCCCGAACCACGCGCGACCTGCTCGACGTCGCCATGAACCATGCCTCCTGCGAGGAGGCAGTCGGAGCGGTCTTTAGTGGAGGCCAGGACAAGGGCAAGGCCAAGCGTGAGGACCAAGACGAGGGCCCCTCCACACAGAGGGGCAAAAAGAACAAGAAGGATCGGCACCGATTGGCTAACTCCGCGTTGGTCGCCACGGCTGATCGCGCGGGCAAGCAGCCCTAGCAAGGCTAGCCTGACCACTTCAACAAGCTCATGGATAGCCCATGCACCAACCATGCTTACCCCGTCAAGCACCTCTAGAAGGACTGCGAGCTCCTCAAGCGCTTCCTGCGATAAGCCGGCGGGCCGAAAGAAGGAAAAAGCAAGGAGGCAACAGCCAAGAAAGGAGTCACGGCGGGCAAGGATGGAGATGGCTTTCCTAACCCCGAGGAATTGTAACACCCAAAATTTTTACCACAAATTAGCAATTTATTCTTATCCTTTAATACATTTTCTAGGTATTTTAACTTAGGCCAAATAATAAATAGTGGATAAATAAAATAAACTATAAGGTTTAGAAACTTGTTTGCTGCATTCATGCTGGTGCATATTGGTTTTGGATGAGTGTAGGGTTAGATGAATTGAAGTTGAATTCAAATCACATTTGAATTCGACTTAAATCTGGGAAATAGAGGAAATAGATTTGGAAAATGATTTGACTTTGAAAATTCATCTTCTTCCATTTTGGCCCAACCGAACCAGCCCCTTTTCCTTTTTTTTCTTTTTTTTTTTCCTTGCTTGCCTACCTGTCACGTCCCTTGTGGCTCGCCCAAGCTGCATTGTAGCGTGGCCCGATTTGGCGCCCGGCACCTTTCGGCTTTTCAAAGACGCGCTTAGCGCCCGCTTAGCTTCTCGCCCACCGCTCGGCCTTCATCACCCGAAGCCACGCGTCGCTCGCGCCCTCTCTCTCTCTCTCTCTCGCGCTCTGCCCCCACCACAAGCACCCTTTCCTTCTTTCCTTTCTTCTTCCCCGAGCTTCCTTTCTTTTTCCCCGGCGTTTTTTTTTCTTCTTGACGCGATGATGGCATGACCATGCGAGGGAAGGCCACCGCCGTCGCCCGCATGGCGGTGACCGAATCCACTTGCTCCCCTTCCTTATTCCGCGCACCACCCGGCCTATAAAACCCCAAGCCGACCCCGCCTTCTCTCCCCATCCTCTGCCCGCTACCGAGAGCTACCGCCGCCAGCGAACTCCCCTTCCCCGAGCCCTAGCCCCGTCGCCGACGAGTCCCGAGGATCCGCCGCACTCGCCCGCGCCCGTAGGTACCTCCACTTCGCGATTTTGGCCTCGTTTTCCTCGGATTCCACCTCAACCGCGCTCTCTCTCTCTCTCTCTCTCTCTCTCTCTCTCAGCTCGCGGCCGCCGTCGACGACCAGCCTCGGAGCCTTCCCGGACGCCGCGTTCCCCTCCAAGCGACTCACGGTGAGCCCCTCCACCTTCCGTGCCCTCGGATCTCGCTTTGGCGCCCTAGGAAGCCGTAGCCCAAGGTCCCGGCGCACCGGCCATGGCGCCGCCGGCCTCTCTTTCTTCCCCAAACAAGCCACCGCCGGAGTCGCCTCGCTGGCCGTTGGATCTATCGTGGATGGCGAGGATTAGGTACCGGTTGGGTTTAAGTGGCGGTCCACCGTGAGACTCGTGGACGGCGCTGCCGTGCAGCGTCGGTAGCAGCGCTCACGCCGCGTGGTGCACGCGCGTAATGAACATTGCCCGCAGCGTGTCGATGAGTCAACAGCCCGGTCATCATCGGGTCAAACCCGATCAATGGCGAGCGTTTTTGCGAAAAAGCCCCGCTTTTTCTGTAATCAACCAGCGGTCGATCAGATTCAAATTAATTTTTATTTAGTCCTGTTTTTTATTCGTTCAAGTCCTCAAGTTTCCGTAAATAGTATGCCCGGTCCAGATTTCATTTAAATTCAGATTTTTAATTATTTTAATTCGAAAATAGGTTAGTTTATTTCTGAATTGCCATTACATCTTATTTCATGCATAACTTTCACGTTTTAAGTCCGATTTGAGTGATTCTCTTTCGCTCATGTGTTAAAGAAATCGCGAGAACAGATCTGTAAGCTTTTCAACATATGTTTTCACTGTTTGGTGTACTGTTCTAATAGAGTTCTATCTTGTATGCATGTAATGATTGGAATGATGCTTGATTGATGATTGGATCACGATTAGAGGGTGAGCCATTCGAGGTGTTGAGGACCCCAAAGCAGGATCAGCAGATTCTGTGGGGACGACTTTGAGGAAGGCAAGTGTACCAAAGGCCCCTTGTTACCTATGAACTACTACCACTTACATTCATGCATGTGTTTAATTTGAGTTGCCTTTAAGGACTTTACCTAGATGATTCTTTGTACCACATATCCTTGATACCAGGTCTATTGGGTAGGCATTTTGGATAGATCTTTTGGCGCTTAACATGAAGCAATTGTTAAACATATTTAAAGACTATATGCAATGTGATAAAATGGAACTTTTTAGCAAGCAGATAGGGAAATTTGGAGTACGGGGTTGAGTACTCTAGTGCCTCTCCATAAGGACTTTATCCTAAAGCGGCAACCCGGGAGGGACCGTACAACCACGAGTGTCAAATGGCTCGACTTTAACCTATTATCTAGTTTGTACTAGCTCAAATGCAGTAGCTCCAAGAAGGGGTAAGAGGGTATCTTTCCTTTTCTATTAGGGTGTGCACCGTCTTTGCGATGCCCACGTGTGCCATTCCTTTGTAGCTACAACTGTTAGTGCAACTAGCTAAGGGTTTCATAGTGAAACTCGCCACACTTCCTAGGAAGAGGTGTAGTGGGTCTCGCGAACCCCCCGGCATTGGGAATCACGGCTCGGTGGGTAAAGATGTACAATTTATGCGAGAAATAATTAACTTTGTTATAATGTACCGTGCTCACGGATCTGAGCTGGTCTGGATCCTTCGAGATTAGTGGTTCTTTGTGGATAATGGATGGATGGGTTATGAGATAAAGCTTGATGATACTTTAATACCACTTGGGAATTGGGACTGCATTCATTAAATTAGTAAATCAGGTTGCTAAAAATTGATCAACTAAAATTGCGAACCGCAGTCAAACAGTGTCAAGCCTATTTGAGCCTCATAGATCCCTTTGTTATACTTGCTAAGCATGGTGAGCTTACACTTGCTTTTCATCCAATGAAAATCCCGGATGGGTGACAGATAATGGATACGAAGAGTTTCCGGAGGATGTTCAGGACTACTAGGGAGACGTTCACCAGTTGGAGTCCCTGTGGTAGTTGGACTAGTTATTCCGCTGTGTTTGTAATAATATTGCCTTCGAGCAAACTTTGTATTTAACTTTGTGATGAGATATGCGATGTAATAAGTACTTTACTTTGATACTATTGCAATTTGTGATATATGTGTGTGTTTGGATATCCTGGGCGCACATATATGAGTACTTGGTTTTGCTTTGCAAAATTGGGTGCGACAAATTGGTATCAAAGCTATAACTGACTGTAGGACGAACAACCTAGATAGAAATGGACGTTTTTAGGATATCATTATCTTTATTTTACTACTTTTACTTTGCTATAAAATTTTTGCTTATATTCTGTTCTTTATCTGTTGCCAAAAATTATTTTGTTCTAATACTCAACCTTTACATTCTTGTAGATGGCCCGTACCAAGCAGACCCCGCGCAAGAGGACCATCCTGATGCCCACTAGGAGGACCAGGTTCACTTTGGGCAAGCGTGTCCCGACACACCTTGTGGAGGCTCTAAGGAACCAAGAGGAGGAACCGCCTGTGGAGGTACCCATGGGGGAACCTCTGGAGGACTTGTTGGAGGATCCGATGGATGAAGAAATAGAGGAGGGACCCATGTTCGAGGGACCCATTGAGATAGAGGAGTCTGAGGAAGATCCCGAGGAAGTACAGGAACAAGGTGGCTAGGAGGGAGCTGGTGACCCCGATGATGGAGATGGTTTTGATGATTCTGATGCTGATGGAGATGATGACGGTGGAGATGGTGGAGACGGTGGAGACGATGGAGACGGTGGAGACGATGGGGATGATGACAATGATGATGATCACAATGCACCGTTGGCTCAGGGATGGACTGCGGAGATCCACTATGACTTGGAGGGTGATGGCTACTACCACCCTAGGCTTCTCGCACTTGTGCATCGCTACCACCCTAGAGGCATTGTACAGTACAGGACGGAGCATTGGACCCACCCCGACTACACCGGCTTCTGGGAGACAGAAGTGTACATCCGAGAGGGGACTCAGGTGCGCTACATCCACCACGCCACCACTGCACGGCTCACACGTGCGGCCGTCATCAGGGATGTAGCTCGACAGGCGTTGATGGTCAACCGCGACCGTCACTTCGACGACATCGCCTAGGAGGATGACCGCTATCTTCCTCGCCGTCGGAGCGGACAGTCTACGTGCAACATCGCTGCACCGCTTGGAGAGGTGAACCTGAGGCTGAGACCTACCCTGTTGTGCTTGGCTAAGACCCACACTGACTTGGATCAGGCCCTGGATGAGCTCGATGTCATGGGGAGGGCCTACATGCAGCTGGCTCGTGAGAACGCTACACTGAAGCAGCAGCTGGGAGGTCCAGATGTGGAAGATTCAGGAGTACCCGCTCAGTCGCCCCCGAGGACCAGAGGAGGGTCTAGAGACCCCAACACCAGCACCACCATCGACCCGTACCCATAGGAGAGTCTTAAAAATATGTAATAAGCACGCGTAGCTACGCGAGAGAGTATTTAGTTTCTTTCTTTTAATGGTTGGACAAGTGTTAGTTGCATGGTTGGATGTTTATCATTATGAATAATGTTTGATTTGGATCTTTGATATGATTGTGATGACTTGTGGGCATGTCCACGGTCATTTAGTTAAGGTTAAGGTTTAAGGATATTATGAATAAATAGTTGGGTTTCGTTTTATCATGCTGTCCATTCTGTATCTTTCGGCACAGTCTGTCTTTATCAGTTCATATCTCGTAATCTAGATACTCAAAGGTCATGAAATTTTTATGGAAATAAGTAGACTTCAACATCTTTCTTCTGGCTCTGGAATCACCTCAATAGCTATTATAAATTGTGAGATACAGCTGTTGTAAGTCGAGGTTTCTGTGCTGTCAGGATTCCGGAACAGTACTTCTTATCGTCTGAATTTGACTAAGTAAACGTTGGAATCTGAAAAAGTGTTCTAAACGAAAGTTGTAGAGAATTTCATAAGCTTTCCAGAAAGGTATGCTACGCAATCATATGATAAACAGAGACTGAGATATGCTCGTTTTACAGCACTGCTGTTATCCAACTCGCTGGAAAAAAATTCAGGACAAATGTCTTCTTGCATACCCTAATATATCTCTTATCTACACCTACTCTTGTTACACCAGTATCATGTAAGAGTTATATGCTTGGACATGTGAGACTTATATGATGCCTCTACAGATGGTGAACACCAGGAGGAACAACCAAGGAGGCGAGGAACTGCCACCACCACCTCCAGTCACCATGGAGCAGCTGATGATGATGCAGACACAATTGCTTCAGCAGATGGCCCAGAACATGCAGAACATGGGGCAAGGGAATGGGAATGCACCCCTCATGTCGAGAGATAAAGGGAGAGTTCTGAAAGGACACCCACCTGTATTCAAGCACTCTGCCGACCCACTTGGTGACGGTAGCTACGTGCCATTGAGAGGCAAGCTGGAGATTGCCCAGTGTGATGATAAGGAGAAGGTTTTATATGCTACGGGACGGTTGCAAGGAGCTGCACTAGATTGGTGGGACTCATTCCGCTTGGCCGCCGTGCGAAGCTAATCCCATCACTTGGGCTGAGTTCATGAGTGCCTTTCGCACTCACCATGTACTGCAGGGATGATGAAGTGAAGAAGAAGGAGTTCTTGGCTCTCAAGCGGGGAGCATGATCATTCTTGAATATCGTGACAAGTTTATACAATTGTCACGGTATGCACCGACTGAGGTAGATGAGGATGGAAAGAGGCAGGAGCTATTTATGGAGGGCTTGAATGATGGTCTCCAAGATACAATTTGTTGTCTCATACCTTTGCTAACTTCCAGCAGCTGGTGGACAAAGCTTTAGTGATTGAGAACAAGCGCCGCCAGATGGAGGACAAAAAGAGGAAATTTCAAGGACAACAATCCGGGAGCAACTCTTGCTTCCGTACCAACCCTCAACAAGCTCAACCTCGTGGCGCTTATCAAGGTCGAGACGGTCTCAATCGCAACTAGCGGCAGAAGGCGTGTGCAATGACAAAGGCGATTACAAGGCACCCGACTTAGCGCCAAAGAAGCAACCCAACAATGTACCCGGTGAGGAATAATGCCCCAATGCTCGCGGCAGAGGAATGGCGCACCAAAAACGCCAAATGCAGTTAATGACAACAAGTGCTTCAATTGTGGAGAGCCGGGACATTACTCCAATAGATGCCCCAAGAAGACTAACTCACAGCAGAACTACGTTCGGGGAAAGGTGAACCATGTTCTTCTTTGAAAGCATTTCGGGAGGCACGGATGTGGTGATTAATGCGTTTCGGTCAACTCAAACTCAGCTCTGAGTACTTTTTTATTTCTGGTGCTTCGCATTCCTTCATAACATATACATTCATAAAGAAGCATGGTATTCCAGTAAGTGTTATGAAGAAACACATGTTAGTAAGCTCACCTGGTGGGGTAATGAAAGCGGAGTGGATATGCTTAGCTGCTAGTCTCAGCATAAGAGGGGTAGAGTTTCAAGCAAATCTTGTAGTCATAAATTCCACCGGTATCGATGTCATCTTGGGTATGGATTGGCTAAGGTTGCAAAAAGCAGTTATTAATTGTGGTAATAGCTCGGTGAATCTTATCACTTCAACTGGAGAAGAAGTGGTGTTTGTGGCAACTCAGTCTGCTATAGAAATCTGTCGGGTTAATCAGTTGGAGGGCACAACCTTAGAAGATATAAGGATAGCAAATGAGTACCCAGATGTCTTTCCCGAGGAATTGCCAGGTATGCCACCTGACCGAGACATCGAGTTTATAATTGAACTTTTACCTGGAACTGCACCCATAGCTAAGAGACCCTATAGAATGGGAGTGAATGAATTAGCAGAACTTAAGAAACAACTAAGGGAATTGCTAGATAAGGGTTATGTTCAACCTAGTTCATCACCATGGGGTGCACCAGTACTGTTTGTAGAAAAGAAGGATGGTACACAAAGGATGTGCATAGACTACAGGTCACTTAATGAGGTCACAATTAAGAACAAGTATCCATTACCTAGAATTGATGACCTATTTGACCAATTGAAAGGGGCTTGTGTGTTTTCCAAGATTGATCTTCGATCTGGATACCATCAGTTGAGGATAAGGCGTACTGACATCCCCAAGACCGCTTTTGTGACTCGCTATGGACTGTATGAGTTCACAGTCATGTCTTTTGGTCTGACTAATGCACCAGCCTACTTCATGTATCTTATGAACAAAGTATTCATGGAGTACCTTGACAAGTTTGTCGTCGTGTTCATTGATGACATACTAGTGTATTCTAAGAATGAAGAAGAGCATGAAGAACATTTGAGATTGGTGTTGCAGAAGCTTAGAGAACATCAACTTTATGCCAAGTTCAGCAAATGTGAGTTCTGGCTAAAAGAAGTATCTTTCCTTGGTCACATAATCTCTAATGGAGGAGTAGCAGTAGATCCCAAGAAGGTTAGAGATGTGTTGAGTTGGAAGCCACCCAAAGATGTTAGTGAGATTCGGAGTTTTCTGGGTATGGCTGGGTATTATAGGAGATTCATCGAGGGATTCTCTAAGTTAGCCAAGCCCATGACTGCGTTGTTAGAGAAGAATGCCAAATTTGTATGGACTAAACAATGCCAGGACAGTTTTGAGGAGTTGAAGAAGAGACTGACTTCTGCTCCAGTGCTCATCTTACCTGATCTCACCAAAAGTTTCTCTATCTATTGTGATGCCTCACGGCAAGGTCTAGGAGGTGTTCTTATGCAAGAAGGCAGAGTTGTTGCCTACGCATCTAGACAGCTGAGAAAACATGAGCTAAATTATCCGACTCATGATCTGGAATTGGCAGCTGTGGTGCATGCTCTTAAGATTTGGAGGCACTACTTGATTGGTCATAAGTGCGAGATTTATACGGACCATAAGAGTCTCAAGTATATATTCACGTAGTCGGATCTGAATCGAGGCGGCGTAGATGGCTCGAGTTAATCAAGGATTATGATTTGGATATCCACTATCACCAGGAAAGGCTAATGTTGTAGCAGATGCCTTGAGTAGAAGGAGTTATGTGAACATGGCCTATACAACTCAACTACGAAGAGTTGTGTGAGGAGTTCAAATACTTGAATTTGGGTATTGTGGCCAACACCATGGAGTTAGAGGTGGAATCCACTGGAACAAGAGATTCGTAAAGGACATTTGGGTGATGAGAGGATTAAGGATATTGAGGCGTATAGTGATTGGTAAAGCCCGAGATTCCATATGGATGATCAAGGGACAGTATGGTTTGGTAAAAGGATTTGTGTGCGAAGTAAAATCTATTAGGAAGTCTATCTTGAGGGAAGCTCATGACTCACCTATTCCATACACCTGGGAAGTACTAAAATGTATCTTGATCTTAAAGAGAGGTACTGGTGGTATGGACTAAAGAGAGCGAAAGGAGAACATGTGGCTATATGTGACACGTGCCAAAGAGTGAAAGCAGAACATCGGAGGCCAAAGAGGTTTACTACTGACCTATGAAGATACACGAGTGGAAATGGGAAGAAGTTGGAATGGACTTTATAGTTGGATTACCCGTACAGAGAGAGGATTTGACTCTATCTCGGGTGATTGTTGACCGACTAACAAAAGTGGCCCATTTCATTCCAGTCAAGGTAACTTATTCGAGTGCAAAGTTAAGAGAGTTATATATGGAAAGGATTGTATGTTTACATGGTGTACCAAAGAAGATTGTTTTTGGATAGGGTACACAGTTCACTTCACATTTTGGCAGAAATTGCATGAGTCAATGGATACGAAGTTGAACTTTAGCTCGATTTACCATCCTCAAACAGATGGATGACCGAGAGAACAAATCAGATCTTAGAGGATATGCTAAGAGCTTGTGCTCGCAATATGGGACAAGTTGGGATAAGAGTTTACCATATGCGAATTCTCCTATAATAATAGCTACCAAAAGAGTCTTAAGATGGCACCGTTTGAGGCATTATATGGCGAGAAAGTGCGAGAACACCATTGTTTTGGAATCAAAGCGGGGAAAGCCAAGTCTTTGGACCGAGATGTTTTGCAAGCTGGTAGAAAAAAAGTGCAAACAATAAGGCAAAACCTAAAGGTTGCCTGCATCCCGACAGGAAAAGCTATGCGGACACAAGAAGAAGAGATTTGGCATTTGAAATTGATGATTTTGTCTATCTCAAAGTTTCACCTATGAAAGGAGTAAAGAGATTCCATACCAAGGGAAAGTTGTCACCCAGGTATGTGGGACCATTCAAGATCATCAACAGGAGAGGAGAAGTTGCTTACCAGTTAGAGTTACCGGAGCAGCTCTCAGGTGTTCATGATGTTTTCCATGTGTCACAACTTAAGAAATGTTTGAGAGTACCTGAGGAACAACTACCTTTGGAAGAACTGGATATCCGAGGGGATCTATCATACAAATAATATCCAGTAAGAATCCTAGAAACAACAGAGAGAATCACAAGGAGCAAGATAATAAGAATGTGCAAGGTTCAGTGGAACAGACACTCTGTGGATGAGGCAACTTGGGAAAGAGAGGAAGATCTGAGAACTGATTATCCCAATCTCTTTGAACCATCCGAATCTCGAGGACAAGATTCATCTTAAGGGGGGTAGGTTTGTAACACCCAAAATTTTTACCACAAATTAGCAATTTATTCTTATCCTTTAATACATTTTCTAGGTATTTTAACTTAGGCCAAATAATAAATAGTGGATAAATAAAATAAACTATAAGGTTTAGAAACTTGTTTGCTGCATTCATGCTGGTGCATATTGGTTTTGGATGAGTGTAGGGTTAGATGAATTGAAGTTGAATTCAAATCACATTTGAATTCGACTTAAATCTGGGAAATAGAGGAAATAGATTTGGAAAATGATTTGACTTTGAAAAATTCATCTTCTTCCATTTTGGCCCAACCGAACCAGCCCAGCCCCTTTTCCTTTTCTTTTTCCCGCGCGTGGCCCAGTTTGGCGCCTCGGCCTGCTCGGCTTTTCCCGCAGCACGCGGCCAAGCGCCCGCTAGCTCGGCCCACCGCTCGGCCTTCATCACCCGAAGCCACCGCGTCGCTCGCCCTCTCTCTTTCTCTCTCGCTGCGCTCCGGCCCCACCGGTCAGCGCCCTTTCCTTCTTTCCTTTCTTCTTCCCCGAGCTTCCTTTCTTTTCCCCCGGCGTTTTCCTTTCTTCGGCCGCCGATGGCGCGGCCATGCAGGGAAGGCCACCGCCGTCGCCCCCGCATGGCAGGTGACCGAATCCACTTGCTCCCCTTCCTTATTCCGCGCACCACCCGGCCTATAAAACCCCGAGCCGACCCCGCCTTCTCTCCCCATCCTCTGCCCGCTACCGAGAGCTACCGCCGCCAGCGAACTCCCCTTCCCCGAGCCCTAGCCCCGTCGCCGACGAGTCCCGAGGATCCGCCGCACTCGCCCGCGCCCGTAGGTACCTCCACTTCGCGATTTTGGCCTCGTTTTCCTCGGATTCCACCTCAACCGCTCTCTCTCTCTCTCTCTCTCCAGCTCGTGGCCGCCGTCGACGACCAGCCTCGGAGCCTTCCCGGATGCCGCGTTACCCTCCAGGCGACTCACGGTGAGCCCCTCCACCTTCCCGTGCCCTCGGATCTCGCTTTGGCGCCCTAGGAAGCCGTAGCCCAAGGTCCCGGCGCACCGGCCATGGCGCCGCCGGCCTCTCTTTCTTCCCCAGCGAGCCACCGCCCGGAATTCGCCCTACGCCGTTGGATCTATCGTGGATGGCCAGGATTAGGTACCGGTTGGGTTTAAGTGGCCGGTCCACCGTAGACTCGTGGACCCGGCGCACCGTGCCGCGTCAGCGCGCCCACGCCCGCGTGGTGCACCGCGCCTAATGAACAGCTGCCGCGTGTCGATGAGTCAGCAGCCCCGGTCAGTCATCGGGTCAAACCCCAGTCAACCGAGCGCG
The DNA here is from genome assembly GCA_904845875.1 of Miscanthus lutarioriparius. Lineage (NCBI taxonomy): Eukaryota > Viridiplantae > Streptophyta > Magnoliopsida > Poales > Poaceae > Miscanthus > Miscanthus lutarioriparius. The sequence continues at coordinate 57,420 of CAJGYO010000128.1, forward strand.
TTTTGCAGAAAAGCCCCCGCTTTTTCCAGTAATCAACCCGCGATCCAGTACAGTTCAAATTAATTTTTATTTAGTCCTGTTTTTATTCGTTCAAGTCCCTGAAGTTTCTAGAAATAGTATGCCCGGTCCAGATTTCATTTAAATTCAGATTTTTAATTATTTTAATTCGAAAATAGGTTAGTTTATTTATAGAATTGCCATTACATCTTATTTCATGCATAACTTTCACGTTTTAAGTCCGATTTGAGTGATTCTTTCGCTCATGTGTTCGTAGAAATGCATAGAACAGATCTGTAAGCTTTTTAACATATGTTTTCACTGTTTGGTGTACTGTTCTAATAGAGTTCTATCTTGTATGCATGTAATGATTGGAATGATGCTTGATTGATGATTGGATCACGATTAGAGGGTGAGCCATTCGAGGTGACTGAGGACCCCCAGCAGGATCAGCAGTATTCCCAGGACGACTTTGAGGAAGGCAAGTGTACCAAAGGCCCCTTGTTACCTATGAACTACTACCACTTACATTCATGCATGTGTTTAATTTGAGTTGCCTTTAAGGACTTTACCTAGATGATTCTTTGTACCACATATCCTTGATACACGGGTCTATTGGGTAGGCATTTTGGATAGATCTTTGCAGTAGCTTAACATGAAGCAATTGTTAAACATATTTAAAGACTATATGCAATGTGATAAAATGGAACTTTTTAGCAACAGATAGGGAAATTTGGAGTCACGGGGTGAGTACTCTAGTGCCTCTCCATAAGGACTTTATCCTAAAGCGGCAACCCGGGAGGGACCGTACAACCCCGAGTGTCAAATGGCTCGACTTTAACCTATTATCTAGTTTGTACTAGCTCAAATCAGTAGCTCCAGTAAGGGGTAAGAGGGTATCTTTCCTTTTTTACGTTAGGGTGTGCACCGTCTTTGCGATGCCCACGTGTGCCATTCCTTTGTAGCTACGATCTGTTAGTGCAACTAGCTAAGGGTTTCATAGTGAAACTCTGCCACACTTCCTAGGAAGAGGTGTAGTGGGTCTCGCGAACCCCGGCATTGGGAATCACGGCTCGGTGGGTAAAGATGTACAATTTCTGCAGAAATAATTAACCTATTATAACAGCCGTGCTCACGGATACGAGCGGTCTGGATCCTTCGAGATTAGTGGTTACTGTGGATAATGGATGGATGGGTTATGAGATAAAGCTTGATGATACTTTAATACCACTTGGGAATTGGGACTGTTCATTAAATTAGTAAATCAGGTTGCTAAAAATTGATCAACTAAAATTGCGAACCGCAGTCAAACAGTGTCAAGCCTATTTGAGCCTCATAGATCCCTTTGTTATACTTGCTAAGCATGGTGAGCTTACACTTGCTTTTCATCAAATGAAAATCCCGGATGGGTGACAGATAATGGATACGAAGAGTTTCCGGAGGACGTTCAGGACTACTAGGGAGACGTTCACCAGTTGGAGTCCCTGTGGTAGTTGGGCTAGTTATTCCGCTGTGTTTGTAATAATATTGCCTTCGAGCAAACTTTGTATTTAACTTTGTGATGAGATATGCGATGTAATAAGTACTTTACTTTGATACTATTGCAATTTGTGATATATGTGTGTGTTTGGACATCCTAGGCGCACATATATGAGTACTTGGTTTTGCTTTGTAAAATTGGGTGCGACAGGAATGCATCATGATCTTTGGGGGATCCGATGCCATCTACTCCAAGCGCCAGCACACAGTATGCTATCGAGAGGCATGCATCGCCGAAACGCCCGTCCCCACCTTCCTTCGCTGGTCAGAATCTCTGATCACTTTTGATCAAAGGGACCATCCTTCCCACGTCGCTAGACCGGGTCGCTAAACGCTCATCGTCGACCCCATTGTCCGCAAGAAACACCTCACCAAGGTGCTGATGGACGGAGGCAATGGCCTCAACATTCTCTACGTCGACACCCTCGACACCATGCGCATCCCCCGGTCGGAGCTCCGCCCGGCAAGCTCTCCCTTCCACGGCGTGATCCTGGGGACGCAAGCGTACCCGCTCGGGCAGATCGACCTACCCGTCACGTTTGGCGACCGAGCCAACTTCTGCTCGGAGGTACTTACCTTGGTGGACTTTTCGGGGTCTTACCACGCCATCTTGGGGCGGCCATGCTACGCCAAGTTCATGGCGGTCCCCAACTACACCTACCTAAAGTTAAAAATGTCGGGACCAAACAGCATCATCACTATGGGTAGCACCTTTTCACACGCCTACACGTGCGACCACGAGCATTACGAGCTTGCCACTACCGTCATCAACTCATCCGAGCTCCCACGGCTCGAGGAGTTGTCGACCCCAGCAGTCCCAGACTGCAACAAGACAACCTCTTCGACTGCCATCCACCCACTCGAGGAAACTAAGGCGGTGGGGATCGGCCCCACTGACCCTACCAAGACGGCGCAGATCGGGACCCAGCTCCTGGCCAATTAGGAACGCGAGCTCACCGACTTTCTACGTGCCAATTGTGATGTTGTCGCATGGAAACCTTCCGACATGCCAGGCATACAGCGAGAGGTCACCGAGCATGCACTACGCCTCATCCCGGTTTCAAAGCCCACCAAGCAACGCCTACGTTGCTTTGACTACGAGAGGCACAGGGCCATAGGCGAGGAGGTCGCCAAACTCCTAGTAGTCGGCTTCATCAAGGAGGTATACCACTTTGACTGGCTTGCCAATCCTGTTCTTGTTAAAAAGAAGACTAGGAAATGGAGAATGTGCGTTAATTATATTGGCCTCAACAAGGCGTGCCCAAAGGACCATTTCCCTTTGCCACGCATAAACCAGATAGTCGACTCCACCTCAGGATGCAAAATCCTCTCCTTTCTAGATGCCTACTCAGGCTATCACCAGATCACGATGAAAGAGTCCGACCATCTCGCGACTTCATTCATCACCCCGTATGGTTCGTACTGCTACGTAACCATGCCTTTTGGTATGATGAACGCTGGCGCCACCTATCAACGGTGCATGCAGCAATGCTTCGCCAATCAAATCGACCCGCTCGATCACCCTGACCAAGTCGAGCAGCCAAAACCAACAATCATCGTTTATGTTGATGACATAGTGGTCAAAATATCTCAAGCTTGCGACCTGATCGCAAACTTAGCCACAACGTTCATGAACCTCCGAAGGTTCAACATCAAATTGAATCCCAAAAAATATGTTTTTGGGGTTTCGAAGGGGAAGCTACTTGGATACATCGTGTCCGAACGCGGCATCGTGGCTGAAACAACCCCGATTTCTGCGAAGGGAAATCCACAGAGTCGAAGTGTAATAGGACCGTTGTAGATCATATTACCCAAATTCTAGTCGAATATCACATCCGTACAACGATAACATCAGAATACAAATAGTGCGGAATTACATAAATTTATTACATCACCGCATTGGCGGAATCAAAAGTAGCATTCATTCATTCAGAACAGCTTGAAGATAAGATCACCAAACTCGAGCGTAGGAACGAACCCCTCAACCGTCCAACACCTCGGAGCTATACTCCTCAGCAGAACCTGTGTGCCAAAATTTATCAGTACGATTTGTACTGGCCACTCCCAACCCTATGAGCATTGCTTTGTGGAAATTAGATGCAAGTTGGATATAATCAAAAGGAACCTATAAGGTTGGAGTTTCCTATGTATTAGCATGTCAAGTACATAATAATAGTTGGTCAAGTTTTAACACCATTCACACACCCATTCCACCCCATTCCCATTCCAGAGCCAGGTTTCGATCCTGGGATCGATACACCACCATCTCCCCACCATCACCATACCACACCACACCCATACCATCGCTCAGTCGACAGGCCAACTCCCTCTCGGCACTGTCTCAAGGCCCGTAGCTCCTGGCTACGTCCGAACACTCACTCCCGGGGGGGGGGGGAGAAGAGAAGGACTCATCTCACTATCTAGTTTAAGCAAAACCCAGGAAAGGTCCATAGCCGACGAGTCGGCATATGTATCGATCGATCAACCATACACTCTGCAGAGGTTTTACATAACCACAAGATCCGCCTTCCTCGCTGACCGTCATCAACTGGGCTGATTCTGGCCGCTTGCTAGCCTAGGATAATGCCACTCTACCATTCAGCCCTGGTACACCCCAAGTCTGGTCTAGGGTGGCTGAAACTGTGAGTCATGAACCGGGTCCACAAGGTCTCCATGAAGTCTCGGAAGGGTGTGGGGGAAATCCTCCGTGCCTCGTACCTCCCTCACACTGTCCGCTATCAACCTAGCAGTAGTGGCAATACCCTACCAAGTAGTCCGGCCGTCCCGCACCATATAGGGTGAGTGGTACGTAAGGCTTCCCGGTGAATCTGAGTACTAGTAAGTCTTTAGGGATGACCAAGCCAGAATGTCTTCATCAGGGTTTCCATTTACCGTGCCACCACAGCACCTCCACCCTGGGCTCCTCCCATCACAGGTTCACACCCAGGGCCACCTCATATACCATTTACCCACCATAGGTATCCATTCTAGGGGTGCCCAGGTAGCACCCCACAGTAAGACTTGCCCCAGGCTCGTCGTATACTCTAACTTGGTCGACACAACCCTCACCCTCCACGCACCCAAGTCACTCACATAGCACTCTCCCATAGTCCAGATAACACCAGTTTTCCACCACGCACTAATGTAGTACAAGCGTAGTAGAAGTAATAAGCAATGAATTATAGTAGCAAGCGTGTGACTAGCCTAATAGCTGGGTGAGCCGGGGCATGGTTGCGTCAAGGTAAAGGCCATCAAGAAAGCATTCTACCATGCAAGTCCTATCATAGTGTGATTACAACAATAAAGTAAAGCACTAGCATTTCTATTTTAGCCATGCGTAATAGGTGCTATGAGGTTGGGTGGGATGTGGCACCTTCAGGGTAGTCGTCTCCGTACTCCTCACGGTACTCACGATCCTCGTCCATCTGGTTCTCCTCTGAGTCTGCAAACGATCGCATTATAGTCGCGTTAGCGACGTCTATAGAATAGCACAAAGAAGCAATGAAAATTCAAAAGAGCCAAATGCACTCAAACATGGGTTCATTGCGTAGAGCTCGATTTTAGATGAATTTTGGTCCTGGTTTCGTATTTTTCTGAGGTCATATGAATTAGTTATGAATTTTCGAAGATTAATTCCATTTCTGAAAATGAAAAAGGCTGAATTAATCCTGGGCTGACACGTGTCACGCTGTGACTGGTCCACGTGGCATGACGTCAGCATGACGTCAACTCGGCCGTGCTGCTACTGACAGGTGGGTCCCGCGTGACGTCATCTTGACGTCAGCATTTGACGTGTGGGTCCAGCGGCTCTGTGTCACTGACATGTGGGGCCAGGTCAACGGTTGACGTTGACCAATCAACGGTCAATACGGGCTGGGTCCGAACTGGGCTCTGGTGGGCTCGGGTTGGGCCGGTCTGGGGCTCTGGTGGGCTCGACATGTGGCAGGTCGAGGGGTCCTCCAGGGCCTCCGGTGGCTTTGACCACGGCGGCGGCCTTCCGAGCACGACGGCGGCGTCGGTGAGGTGGCTACGGTCACGGTGAAACGTCCCGGTGGGGGCGTGTAAGCTTCTACGGATTCGTGGGGATGCGGCGAGGATGTCCAGGCTCAAGGCAGGGTTCGGGTTCTCCTGTGGCCGGTGGGGTTTCTTCGGCGGCCATGGCGACATGGTGACGATGGCGAGGCGCGCGGGTGTGCTGCGGGGCTCCAGCGGGGTGGTCACGCCGTGCGTGTGAGTTACCCATGGCTCCAGCAAACATGATGGGCGAGACAAGGAGACGCCAGGCGCTCCCAGCGAACCTGGCCATGGTGGTCTGGTGCTCGGGCCGGTGGTGGCCACGGTGGTCTGGTGCTCGGGCCGGTGGTGGCCACGGTGGTCTGGTGCTCTGGCCGGTGGTCTAGTGCTTGGGCCGGTGGTCTGGTGCTCTGGCTGGTGGTGGCCATGCCACGTCGGTGGTGTTGCGAGCGCGGCGAGCGAGTCCTCTGCTTTGGCGTCCATGGGGCTTGGAGGAGGTCTCAGCGGCGTACGGCTCACCGTCGGTGTTGAGGGCGAGAGGATAGCGGTGCAATGAAGAGTCAAGGCCGTGTATCTCCGGAAGCCATGCCGTGCAGTGTCGCCCGCTCTGGCTTGATCCGTGGCGGTGCTTCGAATCTCGGCGTGCTCCCGGTCCTCCTCCCGGCAGTGGCTCCACCCTTCTCTCCCAAACTCTTCCTCGGCCTTCTACTCTCAATGTGAAGTGGTTGTCCACCAAGTGGTGGCGGGCAATGGGACGAGTGCTAGGGCAACCGAGGACTGAACTTTATAGCCGAGCTTCATGCTCCCATGGAGGACGGCGATCGAGCGGTGGAGACGTGTTCGGTGGCATCCAATGGCTCGCGTGCGGTGGCGTAGGCGCGGCGCAAGGGAGAGACAGGGCCATGCCCCGGGCGTGACCCCCTGGCCCGCCCTGCCACCACTGTCGGGTCCTGGTCGTGCGGCGGTTGAGGCGTGGGTGAGGAAGACGACACTATGCTGGAGTGTGGCTGACGCGTGGGGCCAAGTGGCAGCGGCTGCAAGTGAAACGGGGAAACGCGCGGGTGTGGGTGACGTGCGGCTGACGCGTGGGGCCAAGTGGCAGCAGCAGCTGGTGGGGTTGTTGGGCGCGTGGGCGAGCAGCGACATCCTAGGCTGGCTCGCTGGGCCGCGTGCATGCGTGCTGGGGCTGGCTGGGCCACGAAGCCGAGCGGCTGGCTAGGAGGCCCACTTCTTCTTTTCTTTTTTTCTGTCTTTCATTTCTTTTCTCCTATTTGAATTCAAATTTGGTTTAGAATTTGAATTCAAAACTGATGTAACTTATTCATTGGAGTTTAGGGAATTTTGTTTAATATAAACTTTATGGTTTATTACTTTAATGGAATTGTTTAGCATAACATAAAGCAAATGGAAATCCAAATCACAACTTGAATTAACAATGTATGCAATACTTTATTTGTTAGAATTTAAATAAACATAATCAACAAATGACATGCCATGCTTATGTGTTGACTTGAGTTGGGATTAGACCTAATGCATCCCTTAGGTTGGGTTACTATACATGACACTCATCATCACATGGGAGTTCTAAGAAAATTTTTGTAGTTGGTATTTTTGGTGTGTGGATTTTTGGGTTGTTACAGAGGCCAACCCCGATAAAATCATGGCCATCTCCAACATGGGTCCTATACGCAATGTCAAGGGCGTACAGAGGCTCACCGGCTATTTGGCCGCCCTAAGCTGATTCATCTCCTAGCTCGGTGAACGGGGGATGCCTCTCTACAAGCTTCTAAAAAAGACAGACGCTTTCGTCTGGACTGAGGAAGCACAATAGGCTTTGGAGAGCCTCAAAGCATCATTGACGTCGGCCCCAATCCTCGTCGCTCCCAAACAGGGAGAACCCCTCCTCCTCTATGTCGTGGCAAGCAACCACGTGGTTAGTGCTGCCCTAGTCATCAAAAGGGAGGAGCCGGTACACCACCTTAAGGTCCAACGACCCGTATACTTCGTCAGGGAGGTACTCACCGACCCCAAGGTTCGGTACCCCCAGGTGCAAAAAGTCCTATACACCATGCTGATGGCGACTCGGAAGCTCCTGCACTACTTCACCGACCACGAAGTCTTGGTCGTCACTTCATACGCGCTCGAAGACATCATCCGTAACCACGACGCCGTGGGACGAATCTCCAAGTGGGCACTTGAGCTAATGGGCCACGACATCAGGTATATCCCCCATACCGCTATTAAGTCTCAGACTCTCGTGGACTTTGTCGCCGAATGGACGGAAGTCCAGCTCCCAACCCCAAATGTCACCCATGAGTATTGGACGATGTACTTCGACGGGTCCGTAATGGCGTCCGTCTAGGGGGCTGGAGTGGTTCTGATCTCCCCAGACGAGAGTAGGCTCCGCTACGCAATCTGCCTCCACTTTTTGGCCTCAAACAACGCTGCGGAATATGAGGCCCTCATCAACGAACTGCGCATCGCCATAGAGCTCGGCGCTACGTGGCTCTACGTCCATGGTGACTCAAAGCTGGTCGTCGACCAGGTCATGAAGGAGTCCTCTTGTAAAAGCCCCCTCATGATAGCATACTGCCAGGAGGTGCGAAAGCTCGAGGACAAATTCTAGGCGATCGAGCCACACCATGTCCCCCGAAAGGGCAATGATGCCGCCGATTTTCTCGCAAAATTGGCTGCGAGACGGGTTCCGTCTCCGGACGGGGTCTTCATCAATGACCTTCATGAACCATCTGCCCGCATCCTAGAAGGTCCAATCCAAACACACCCCAATGCCAACCCGGCGCTTGGGGGCTCCGACCCCGGTACCCCCATGACGCCGCTGCCCGCCAACGTCGCCATGGTAGCACTCGATCAAGCCAACTGGCAAGCGCCGCTAATCGCCTACCTCCTCGAGGAGGTTCTCCCACCTAGAAGGACTGAAGCGCGATGGATCGCTCGATGCACCAAGACATTCATCGTGGTCGGTAACGAACTCTACAAACGAAGTCCGTAGAGAGTACTCATGAAGTGCGTCCCTACCGACCAAGGCAAGTAGCTCCTGCTCGAGGTCCATGCCGGAATCTATGGACATCACATGGCCCTGAGGTCGCTGGTCAGAAAAGCCCTTTGCTAGGGTTTTTACTGGCCCACTGTGCTACGAGATGTAGAGGAGGTCGTCCGTAGGTGTGAGGGATGCCAGTTCTATGCTCGGCAAATGCACTTGCCGACATAGGAGCTTCAAACCATCCCCATCACCTAGACGTTCGCAGACTGGGGTCTCGACATGGTAGGACCCCTCAAAAACGGCCCAGGCGGCTTCACTCACCTACTCATAGCTATCAAAAAATTCACCAAGTGGATAGAGGCCAAGCCCATCACCAACATTCGCTCGGAAGAGGCGATCAAATTCTTCCTCGACGTCATCTACCGGTTCGGCGTTCCTAACTATATCATCACTGACCACGGAACTAACTTCACCGGGAAGAAGTTCCTAGACTTCAGTGATGGATACGACATCAGGATCGATTGGGCCTCGGTCGAACATCTGCGTACTAATGGTTAGGTCGAGCGAGCCAATGGCATGGTCCTCCAACATGTACACCGGGCGATGGGTTGCAGAAGTCCTAGCGATCCTCTAGAGCCTAAGAACGACCACTAACCGATCCAAAGGGTTCACACCCTTCTTCCTGGCCTACGGAGCTGAAGCAGTGCTGCCCTCTGACCTCGACCACGGCGCCCCAAGAGTGAAGGCCTTCGACCACGATCGAGCCACGGAGGCTCAACAAGATGCAGTCGACTTGCTCGAGGAGACCCACGAGACGACCGTCATCCGCTCTGCTCGCTACTAGCAAGCTCTCTGTAGGTACCACGAAAGAAAAATCAGAGGGAGAATCCTCGAGGTCGGAGACCTCGTTCTTCGAAGGACTCCATCAACCAAGGAGAAACACAAACTCTCTCCACCATAGGAAGGACCCTATATAGTGACCGAGGTGATCCGACCGGGTGCCTACCAACTGAAGGACGACAACGGCAACTGTAACAACCCAGAAATCCACACACCAAAAATCACAACTACAAAATTTTTCTTAAAACTCCCATGTGATGATGAGTGACATTGGAGGAGCCAACCGTAAGAGTTGCATTAGAAGTAACCCAACCTAAGTCAACACATAAGCATGGCATATCATTTGTTGATTATGATTATTGAATTTTCCAACAAATGACATGTTGCATACATTGTTAATTCAAGTTGTGAATTGGATTTCCATTTGCTTTATGTTATGCCTAACAATTCCATTAAAATAATAAATCATAAAGTTATTATTAAACAAAATTCCCTAAACTCCAATGAATAAGTCACCTCAGTTGTGAGATCAAATTTCAAACCAAATTTGAATTCAAACAAATGGAAAAGAAATGAAAAATTGAAAAGGAAGAAGAGAAGAAGGCCTCCCAGCCAGCTGCTCGGCCCAACCCGCACGACCATCAACCGGCCCAGCCAGCCACCGGCCAGCCCCGCCAACGCGCTGCAGCCAGCCCGCCGCTCGGCTCGCGCGGCCCAGCTTGTGGCCCATCGTCGCCCGCGCGCCCGTCAGCCTCGCTTGCGGTCGCTGCCACCTTGGCCTCGCGTGTCAGCCGCACGTTGCCTATGCCCGTGCATCTCCCTATCTCCGCTTGCAGCCGCTGCCTGCTGGACCCTGCATGTCAGCGCTACTGTCTTTCTTCCCCACGCCGCGCTCAAACCACCGTGCGATAGAGCCCCGACAGCAATGGTAGGGTGGGCCAGGGGTCATGCCCGGGGCATGGACCTATCTCCCCCTTGGCGCCGCGCCCACGCAACCGCTCATGACCGTAGGATGCAAGCAAGCGCCGCGATTACCCTTGATCCCTGTCCGCCGATCACTGAGCTCCATGGCCGAGCTCGGCTATAAAGGCCACGGTCCTCGGAGCCCTAGCGCTCGTCCCGTTGCCCACCGCCACCTCGGTGGCCATCCACTACACACCCAAACCTAGAGAGAAGAGGGAGAAGAGGAAGAAGGGGGGAAAGAACGCCGAAGCCGCCGTAGGGGAGATCGCCGGAGCCGGGAGCGACGCCGTTGGCTACATCACCGACGCGGGTAGGCACGGCACTGCACGGCTTCCGGAGCTACACGGCCTCGGAATTGACACTGCACCACCATCCTATCTCCCACAACACCTACGGTGAGCCTTCCGATCCCTCTCTGCCGTCGAACCTCACCGTCGGCCATGGCGCTCCACACCTGGAAGCGCATAGGCCAGTGCCTTGCCTCAACCACTTGGAACACATGCACCCACGCACACACCGAGATCACCGTGACACCCCACCGGAGCCCATAGCGCACCAGCGTGCGCATCGCCATCGATGCCGCCGCCATGGCGCACCAGACCACCGTGCCGACCACCAGACCACCGGTCCGAGCACTAGACCACCGGTCCGAGCACCAGACCACCGGTCCGAGCACCAGACCACCGTGCCGAGCACCAGACCACCGTGCCGAGCACTAGACCACCGGTTCGAGCACCCAACCACCGGTCAGAGCACTGACCACCATGGCCAGTACTGCTAGGAGCGCCTGGTGCCTCCTTAACTTGCCCATCCCGTTCGCTGAAGCCGCGGGTAACTCACGCGCACGCCATGACCACCCCGCTGGAGTCCTGTGGTTCACCCGCGTGCCTCGCCGTCGTCTTCACCGTTGCCGTGGCCGCCGGGATGTCCCCACCGGCCACAGGAGAACCGAGCCTCGCCTTGAGTCTGGATGACCTCGCCGCGTTCCCACGAATCCATAGAAGCGTGCACGCCCCGCCGAGACGTTTTACCATGACCGTAGACACCTCACCGATACTGCCGTCAAGCTCGGAAGAGCGCCGCCGTGGCCAAAGCCACCGGAGGCCCTGGGGGGACCCTCGACCTGCCCAACATGCCCGTTGGGGCGTTGTGTCGCCCACGCGCACCACAGAACCGGCCTATGCCGCAGCCCCGCGCCATTCCCGCATGCCGGAGGAGCTCGAGCCGCCGCTCGCCGTGGCCAGCACCTTGGGGAAGCTCTGGCCGCCACTTTGACCCCACCGACACAGTCGCCGTGGCCCAGGGAAGCTTTTCCCATCCCCAATCGGACACCAGCGCCACCGCGGGGGCTCACCGTGAGCTCGCCGCCAGCAGGAGCACCGCCGCGGTAAGAAACAAGGGAAACACCTCCCCTCGCCGGCCACATGCCCATGCACCCGATGCACGTGGACCACAGAGAGAGAGGAAAGGGATGGACTTGGTCCACCATGGACCCTGCCTTAGGACCATGGACCGTGAACTTGCGTCCACCGTGGACCACGCCTGTGGACCACAGCCCAGTAAGAGCCCACGACTATGACATGGCAGAGCCACAGCACGCCACGTGTCCGGGTCGGCTTGGCCCAGACCGGCCCAACCCGAGCCCACCAGAGCCCAGTTCGGACCCAGCTCGTATTGACCGTTGACTGGTCAACGCTGACCGTTGACCTGGTCCCACATGTCAGTGACACGGACACCCTAGACCCGCACGTTAGACGCTGATGTCATGATGACGTCACGCGGGACCCACATGTCGGAAGCCAGCGCAGTCATGCTGACATCACACTGACATCAGCAAGCTACGTGGACCAACCACAGCGTGACACGTGTCAGCCCAGGATTAACTCAGCCTTTTTCCATTTTCAGAAATAGATTTAATCTTCGGGAATTTGTAACTAATTCATACGACCTCGGAAAAATATGAAACCAGGACCAAAATTCATCTAAAATCGAGCTCTACGCAATGGACCCATGTTTGAGTGCATTTGACTCTTTTGAATTTTCATTGCTTCTTTGTGCTATTCTATAGACGTCGCTAACGCGACTATAATGCGGTCGTTTGCAGACTCGGAGGAAAACTGGACGGCCGAGGATCGTGAGTACCGTGAGGAGTACGAAGATGACTACACTGAAGGTGCCACATCCCACCCAATCTCGTAGCACCTATTACGCATGGCTAAAGTAGAAATGCTAGTGCTTACTTAATTGTCATGATCACACTATGGTAGGACTTGCATGGTAGTATGCTTTCTTGATGGCCTTTACCTTGATGCAACCTTACCCCTGCTCACCCTGCTATTAGGCTAGTCACACGCTTGCTAGTATATTTCATTGCTTGTTACTTCTACTACGCTTGCGCAATATTGATGCGTGGTGGAAACTTGTGTTAACTGGACTATGGGGAGAGTGCTGCGTGTGTGACTTGGGTGCGTGGAGGGTGAGGGTTGTGTCGACCAAGTTGGAGTATACGACGAGCCGGGGGCAAGTCTTGCCGTGGGGTGCTACCTGGGCACCCCTGGAATGGATACCTGTGGTGGGTAAATGGTATATGAGGTGGCCTTGGGTGTGATCCTGTGATGGGAGGAGCCCAGGGTGGAGGTGTTGTGGTGGCACGGTAAATGGAAACCCTGATGAAGACATTCTGGCTTGGTCATCCCTAAGGACTTACTAGTACTCAGATTCACCGGGAATCCTTACATCCCACTCGCCCTATATGGTGCGGGACGGTCGGACTACTTGGTAGAGCGATGCCACTACTGCTGGGCGAACGTGTGCAAGGAGGTACGGGGTGCGCGGTTTTCCCCCCACACCCTTCCGAGACTTCAGGAGGCCTTGTGGACCGGCTCTTGACATCCGGTGGGCCCCGGCTCTGTCTACGACTCACAGTATCAGCCATCCCAGACTAGACTTGGGGTGTTCCAGGGCTGAGAGGTAGGGTGGCATCGTTCTAGGCTAGCAAGCGGCCGGAATCTGCCTAGATGGGGCACCGTCGAGGATGGCTATCTTGTGGGTATGTGAAACCTTTGCTGAGTGTATATTTGATCGATCGATACATATGCCGACTTTTCGGCTATGGACCTTTCCTGGGTTTCGCTTAAACTAGATAGTGAGATGAGTCTTCTATTCTCCCCCGGAAGTGAGTGATTCGGACGTAGCCAGGGGCTACGGGCCTTGAGACAGTGCCGAGAGGGAGTTGGCCTATCAACTGAGCGATGGTGTGTCCGTGGTATGGTGATGGTGTGGAGATGGTGGTTTATCGATCCCAGGATCGAAACCTGGCTCTAGGATGGGAATGGGGTGGAATGTGTGTGAGTGGTGTTAAACTTGACCAACTATTATTATATACTTGGTATGTTAATGCATAGGAAACCCCAGCCTTTTAGGTTCCTCTTGATTATAACCAATTTGCATCCAATTTCCACAAAGCAATGCTCATAGGGTTGGGAGTGGCCAATACAAATCGTACTGATAAATTTTGGCATACAGGTTCTGCTGAGGAGTATAGCTCCGAGGAGTTTGATGGTTGAGGGGTTCGATCCTACGCTCGAGTTTGGCGATCTTATCTTCAAGCTGTTCTGAATGAATGCTACTTTTGATTCCGCCAATGAGGCGATGTAATAAATTATGTAATTCCGCACTATTGTACTCTGATATTATTGTTGTATGGATGTGATATTTGACTGGAATTTGGGTAATATGATCTACAATGGTCTTATTACACTTTGACTCTGTGGATTTCCCTTCGTGGAAATCAGGGTTGTTTCAGTTGGTATCAGAGCCATACTTGACCATAGGACGAAACCCTTTGAAATGGACGATAGAATAGGACGTGGACAGCCCTTCTTTCGGTTATATACCGACCCTGCATTTACTTTTATGCAAGGCATATCTATTTATTGACCTACTAACACCTGTTCCTTAAAACATGCAGATGGCAACGAACGTCGAATGGCCGCCTCTAGGACTGCTACCTCTGGACCACGCCAAGCTTACCTTCGACCTACATGAGCTCGGGGGTTTTGCACAGACCCTCTGCCGAGTTCTCGTCACGCTAGGAGTTCCCAACGAGCTTGTCAAGGTCACCTGTACCGGGAAGTCAACTCAGGGAGGAGGAATCAAAGGACCAGTTGTCACCTCAGTCGAGTTCCCAGCTAGCACCACCTTACCGACTGTCCTAGCTTTCACCGAGTTGACCATAGAGGACACAGTTGAGGAGGGACTGCGAGCTGTCTCACACAAGGCACTTCGCAGAGTGATGAGGGATCACTACGAGCACCTGAAGACGACAGAGTTTCATCTACTTCCCCAGGCCCTTGACCTCAGCCTTACCCCTAGTGAGCAGAGTTTTGCAGCCAGCAGAGTTATCCTAGCAGAGGAGGATAGATGCCTTCGTGTCTCAGCTATTCACCTACTAGAGCAGGACAGGTACGTGACCTAGCTTGAGCAGAAGAGACATCAGGACCGGGCTCTTCTGTGGGAGTGCCAGGAGCGAGACTCGCAGGGAGCACTAGAGCGAGCTAGTCTGCTCGAGGCAGTTGCCAAGCTACAGGACGAGCTCAACCGTCGTGAGGAAGTCCACAGAGCCGAGGTTGCTGACTTACAGGACAAAGCAGCCGACCTAGGCAACAGGAACTATTATCTCGACAGCAAGGTCTTGGAGTTGTAGAGGGAGTTGGACGACAAGAAGGCCAAGTTCAACCGCAGAGGAGACAGAGAGAGGTCCAAGGGAATTGATATGCTGAAAATCCAATCTCGGAACAAGACCCTAACCCAGGAGCTGGAGGAGTTCAGGAAGAAGGCCGTTCGCAACCAGGGTCACCTAATCGAGGCACTCAGGCAGACCGAGTACCTACAGGACAAGTGTGAGAGGACATGGCAGGCTTGGCAGAAGTCTGACAAGAAGCGCCTCAGGGAGATGAAGGGTATGTGGGATCAGCTACCCAAAGAGATTCACAGCAAGACGAGGCCTAGGGTAGAGGAGTTTGAGTTAGCCCCGACTCGCCTCAACCTAGATGCCTGCCCTGCCCTACCTAGAGCTAAGCCTACTGAGGAGCTTGCCGAGGCCTTGAAGTACGTGTCCTGACTTCACAAGTCTGACGAGGAGATCGAGATCGAGAACAGCCGTATTCCAGCTGCAGTGTACGAGTTAGAGTAGATGACCCCGCGTGGTCATGAGATATGTTAGTAGCTTCCATGAGTTGTACTCCATGATGTACCCCTTATGAGATGTATTATGAGACTCTATGCGTAGTACGATTCTCACACGTCTTCAAGTGTAGCTACTGGAGATGATGCTATGTAATAAAACCCATGTAATGAATGATTTGGATCTTATTGTATCTTATGGATCTTATTGCTTCTTTGTAATGAGTGTTGGATAGTATAATGATTTTCTTTAAATAGTCGAAATCATATAATCATAATCGAATTATAAGCACTTATGGCACGAGCACTAAAATTCTTATGGTCCGTGTTGCAGATGCCGAACCACCGATCTGCTCGCCTAATGAACCGTGGACGAGCACCCATCCTCGAACCACCGAACCAAATGGGGACGTGGTGGCAACAACCGTGGCGTCAGGCGTGGGCGTGGGCGTGGGGAATACCCTTCAACTGGAGAATACCCGCCACGCTTTGTTGAGGAGAACATTCGCCACCACCACCACCAAACCTGGCAGAAGTGATGACACAGCAGACCTAGCTTCTTGCAGCTCTTGTTGAAGGAGCAAACCGTCGCCAGGGAGGTCAGCAGAATGACTTCCAAAGGAAGATAGAAGGATTCCTGAAGCTAAGGCCACCTACCTATGATGGCACCGATCCTGACCCGCTTGTAGCCGATGACCTGCTCAAGGAGATGGAGAAGAAGCTTGACCTCACTACTTTCACCGACGATGAGTGTGTTGGAGCTGCCACACACCAGCTCACCGGTGCAGCATGCGCCTGGTGGGACAGTTTCAGTGATTCCCATGAGGACCCTGCCAATATCTCGTGGGATGAGTTCGCCGAAGCATTCACTGAGTACCACATTCCCAAGGGTATTATGGAGGCCAAGGCCGAGGAGTTCCATAACATCAAGATGGGAAAGGATAAGGTGATCGAGTACACTACTCGCTTCACCAACCTTCGCGCTATGCACCATCCTATGTTGTGAACTCGAGAAGGAGAAGCTGTATTATTACCGAAGGGACTTAACCCGCACATCAAGTGAAGTTTGCGGTATTGAGAGTAACACATTGCGTGCTCTGGTGGATCGCTGCATCCAGATTGAGAAAGACCGTCTTTGAAATTTGGAGAAGAGTACAGGAGAGAAAGCGTAAGCTCGAGGAGTCTTTCCGTGGCCGTGATCGCAAGAGGTTCCGTAGAGATGCACCATCCAGGAACACTCACGCCACAACAGGATGACAACCTGGATCGAGTAAGGGAAGTGGAGGCTACACCGCCAAATACTCCCTGCTCAGGGATCGTTACACGAGAGACCGTTATGCTCGGGATCAAGAACACTCGGGATCGTTTCAACCGATCCTACTCAGTGAATGAATGCCTAGCGCAGAACCACTCCGCACCAGGTACTAGAAACTGGAAGGCACCTGCGCCAACCCCTACAGGCGGTGCGCCTTTCACCTGCTTCGCTTGTGGCCAACCAGGTCACAAAGCCACTGAATGTCCTCAGAACTCAGCTGCTCAGAAGTCTCAATTCAAGGGATCTGCTACCCGTGGACGTCTCAACCATCCGGGCCGAGGAAGCCTGATCGCCCCGACGTGGTGTACGGTATGTTTTTAGTTAATGGCAATACTGCATCAGTTCTATTTGATTCTGGAGCAACTTGTTCATACATATCATCCAAGTTTGCACGAGAACATGATCTACCTGTAACCCCACGTGAAAAGCCTATCATCACCAGCTCACCTTTAGGAGACCTAAAATGCACCCACATCTGTAAGGGAGTGAGTCTTACCATTGAGGGTCTTACCTTTAAAGCCGACCTAACCCTGTTACCTTCCACAAACCTAGATGTTATCTTAGGTATGGATTGGCTAACCATTCACCGAGGTATCATATCATGTTCACCTAGATACGTCCAAGTGACCCATCCATCAGGCCAAATTATTAGATGTGAACCCCAGTCTGGAAAGTCCACCTCTATCCTATGTGCCCTTAAAGCAAGTTCAGAATCACAAGAAGAGGAAAAGACAGTTCATGATGTGCCTGTGGTCAGAGACTATCCCGATGTATTCCCTGAAGAGTTATCGGGTATGCCACCAGACCGTGATGTAGAGTTCATCATTGATCTTTTGCTGGGGACAGGACCCATTGCCAAGAGACCCTATCGCATGTCAGTAGATGAACTGGCCGAGCTCAAGAAACAGCTTGATGAGCTCATCTCAAAGGGATATATCAAACCCAGTGCTTCACCCTGGGGATCCCCTGTTCTGTTTGTTAAGAAGGATGGCTCAATGAGAATGTGCATTGATTACCGGAACTTGAACGCAGTCACCATCAAGAACAAGTATCCCCTGCCAAGGATTGATGATTTGCTTGATCAACTTAGAGGTGCCAAGTATTTCTCCAAGATTGATCTCAGATCTGGATATCATCAGATGAAGATTCGAGAGAGTGACATACCGAAGACAGCTTTCGTGACTAGGTATGGATAGTTTGAGTTCATTGTGGTATCCTTTGGACTCACGAATGCACCTGCATACTTCATGAACATGATGAATAAGGTTTTCATGGATGATCTGGATAAGTTCGTGGTAGTATTCATTGATGACATCCTTGTCTATTCACCCACCGCTGAAGAACACGAACATCATCTAAGAACTGTACTTGAGAAACTAGCCCAACATCAGCTCTACGCAAAGTTCAGCAAATGTGAGTTTTGGCTACAGAAAGTTGCCTTCCTAGGCCATGTACTATCAGCTGAAGGTGTTGCAGTTGACCTAGCTAAGATTGAGGCTGTGAAAGAATGGGAACAACCCCGTAATGTGACAGAAGTCAGAAGTTTCTTGGGATTGGCTGGATATTACCGCCGATTCATCGAAAATTTCTCCAAGATAGCCCGTCCGATGACCAACCTTCTGAAGAAGACCAAGGAGTTTGAATGGACGCCCGAGTGCGAACAAAGCTTCCAGGAATTGAAACGGAAGCTTACCACCACTCCTGTGTTGGCATTGCCAGATATCAGCAAAGATTTCGTGGTCTATTGTGATGCATCCCGTCAAGGACTTGGTTGTGTATTGATGCAAGATGGAAGGGTGATAGCTTATGCTTCCCGATAGTTGAAAGAACATGAGAACCATTACCCTACTCATGATCTTGAGTTAGCAGCAGTTGTGCATGCCTTGAAGATCTGGAGGCACTACTTGATAGGCAATAAGTGTGATATCTACACTGATCACAAGAGCTTGAAGTACTTCTTCACTCAAGAGGATTTGAATATGAGGCAACGCCGATGGCTAGAGTTGATCAAGGACTACGACCTGGAAATTCACTATCATCCGGGAAAAGCTAATGTAGTTGCAGATGCTCTCAGTCGCAAGGGTTACTGTCACACCTTGATCACTGAATCCGTACCACCTGAGCTCAAGGAAGAGATTGATAATTTCCAACTTGAGATACTACCGCATGGCTTGCTGAATGAGCTCCGCATACAGTATGATCTCACAGATCGCATCCGTCAAGCTCAGAAAAATTGTGAGGAGATTGAATATCTCCGTGGTCTGATGAAACTATGCTACAAGACCAACCACCATGAAGATGAACAAGGAACCATTTGGTTCAAGGACAGAATCTGTGTACCTTCTGATCCAGCCCTACGAGAGGAAATTCTGTCAGAAGCCCGTGATTCTAAGTACTGTATTCACCCTGGAAATTCAAAGATGTATCAAGACTTGAAGAAACACTTTTGGTGGAAAGGCATGAAGACAGACATTGCAGGACATGTGGCACGGTGTGACACCTGTAATAGAGTCAAGGCTGAACATCAAAGGCCTGCAGGATTGCTAAAGCCTCTTGACATTCCCGAGTGGAAATGGGAGAGTATATCCATGTATTTTATAATTGGATTGCCCCGTTCACAGAAAGGCAATGATTCCATCTGGGTGATAGTTGATCGTTTGACCAAGATTGCTCACTTTGTACCAGTAAAGACCAAGACCAACGCAGAAAAATTAGCAGATCTATATATTGAGCATATTCTCAGACTGCACGGAGCTCCCTCTAGTATTATATCTGATCGTGGTCCTCAGTTTGTGTCCCGATTCTAGGAAGCTCTGCACAAGTCCATTGGAACCAAACTTGATTTCAGTACCGCTTACCACCCCCAGACAGATGGACAGACAGAATGAGTAAATCAGATCTTAGAAGACATGCTTCGCGCTAATGTGCTGAATTATGGATCTGATTGGGAGAAATGCTTACCCTATGCAGAGTTCTCTTATAATAACAGCTACCAAGCCAGTATCAAGATGTTGCCGTTTGAAGCTCTGTATGGCAGACCTTGTAAGACACCTTTGATGTGGTCTCAACCAGGTGAGAGATCATTCTTTGACTCCGCTAAGATTCAAGAAGCAGAAGAAGGAGTTGCTCAAGTAAGAGAGAATTTGAGAATTGCTCAAAGTCGATACAAGAGCTATGCTGACAAAAGGAGAAGAGAACTTGAGTTTAATGTGAGAGACTTCGTTTATCTCAAGGTATCCCCGCTATGTGGGACTGTCAGATTCCATGTGAAAGGAAAGCTTGCCCCTAGATTTGTTGGCCCGTACAAGATTTGCAAAAGGATTGGAAAGCTCGCCTACAAACTTGAGCTACCTGAGGAATTGGTGGGTGTACATCCCGTATTCCATGTCTCACAGCTACGCAAATGCTTGAGAGTGCCCGATGAAGTAATCTCGACTGATACACTTGACATTCAAGATACACTTGAGTATAGAGAACATCCTATCATAATTCTGGACAGAGATACCAAAGAAACCCGAAGCAAGACTATTCCTATGTGCAAGATCCAATGGAGTAATCATACTAAAAGAGAAGCAACATGGGAGAAAGAATCTGACCTCCGGCTACGATATCCTTACCTCTTTGAAGAGTACATTATGCTTTAATCTCGGGGACGAGATTCTGTTAAGGGGGTAGGACTGTAACAACCCAGAAATCCACACACCAAAAATCACAACTACAAAAATTTTCTTAAAACTCCCATGTGATGATGAGTGACATTGGAGGAGCCAACCCTAAGAGTTGCATTAGAAGTAACCCAACCTAAGTCAACACATAAGCATGGCATATCATTTGTTGATTATGATTATTGAATTTTCCAACAAATGACATGTTGCATACATTGTTAATTCAAGTTGTGAATTGGATTTCCATTTGCTTTATGTTATGCCTAACAATTCCATTAAAATAATAAATCATAAAGTTATTATTAAACAAAATTCTCTAAACTCCAATGAATAAGTCACCTCAGTTGTGAGATCAAATTTCAAACCAAATTTGAATTCAAACAAATGGAAAAGAAATGAAAAATAGAAAAGGAAGAAGAGAAGAAGGCCTCCCGGCCCAATTTTCGCCCAACCCAAGACGACCATCAACTGCCTGACCGACCACCGGCCAGCCACCATTAACTGGCGCTGCCAGCACGCTGCCGCCTCGGCTGCTGGCTGCCCCGACTTATGACCAAGATCGCCCAAGGCTACCCGTCAGCCTCGCTTGCGGTCGCTGCCACCTTGGCCCCAGCGTGTCAGCAGCACGTTGCCTATGCCCGTGCGTCTCCCGTCTCGCTATAAATTGCTTTTCATTGGACCCCGCATGTCGGTAGCGCATGTGCTTCTTCCCCGCGCGCGCTCAAACCACCGCGCAGCAGAGCCCCGACAAGTAATGGCGAGGTGGGCGTGGGGTCATGCAGGGGCATGGACTGTCTCCCCCCTTGGCGCGCGCCCACGCAACCGCTCATGACCGTAGGATGCAAGCAAGCGCCGCGATTACCCTTTGATCCTCGTCCGCCGATCACCGAGCTCCATGGTGAGCTCGGCTATAAAGGCCACGGTCCTCGGAGCCCTAAGCGCTCGTCCCTGTTGCTTTCGCCGCCACCTCGGTGGCCATCCACTACGCACCCAAACCTAGAGAGAAGAGGGAGAAGAAGAAGAAGGGGGAAAGAACGCCAAGCCGCCGTGGGGAGGAGATCGCCGGAGCCGAGAGGCGGCGCCGTCGGCTACATCACCGACGCTGGGTCGGCACGGCGCTTTGCATGGCTTCCGGAGCTACACGTCCTCGAATTGACACCGCACCGCCATCCTATCTCCCACAACACCTACGGTGAGCCTTCCGATCCCTCTCGCCGTGAACCTCACCATCGACCATGGCGCTCCACACTGAAGCACGTGAGGCCGGTGCCTTGCCTCAGCCACTTGGAACACATGCACCCACGCACACACCGAGATCACCGTGACACCCCCACCGGAGCCCATAGCGCACCAGCGTGTGCATCGTCGTTGACGCCGCCGCCATGGTGCACCAGACCACCGTCCCGAGCACTGCACCACCGTGCCAAGCACCGGACCACCGGTCCCGAGCACGAACCACCGGTCCGAGCACTGCACCACCGCGTGCGAGCACTGACCACCGTGCGAGCACTAGACCACCGGTTCGAGCACCCGACCACCGGTCGAAGCCGACCACCATGGCGTCTTCTTTGGGAGTGCCTAGCGCCTCCTGACTCGCCCATCCCGTTCGGCTGAAGCCACGGGTAACTCACGCGCACACCATGACCACCCCGGCTGAGTCCCGTGGTTCACCCGCGTGCCTCGCCGTCGTCTTCACCGTTGTCGTGGCGGCGGGAAGTCCCCACCGCCACGGAGAACTAAGCCTCGCCTTGAGTGCGGATGA
Source organism: Miscanthus lutarioriparius (assembly GCA_904845875.1). Classification (NCBI taxonomy): domain Eukaryota; kingdom Viridiplantae; phylum Streptophyta; class Magnoliopsida; order Poales; family Poaceae; genus Miscanthus; species Miscanthus lutarioriparius. The sequence continues at coordinate 79,700 of CAJGYO010000128.1, forward strand.
CCTCGCCACGTTCCCACGAATCCGTAGAAGCGTGCACGCCCGCCGAGACATTTTACCATGACCGTAGACACCTCACCGATACCGCCATCAAGCTCGGAAGAGCGCCGCCATGCCTAAAGCCACCGGAGAGGCCACAGGGCCCTCGACCTGCCCAACATGCTGTTGGGGTGTTGTGTTGCCCACGCAGCACCACGTAACCGGCCTATGCCGCAGCCCGCGCCATTCCCGCGACGCCGGAGGAGCTCGAGCCGCCGCCATGGCCAGTGGCACCTTGGGGAAGCTCTGCCGCCACTTTGACCCCACCGACACGCCGCCGCGGCCTGTGGAAGCTTTTCCCATCCCCAATCGGACACTGGCGCCACTGCTGGGGCTCATTTGTGAGCTTCGCCGCCGGCAGGAGCACCGCCATGAAGAAAAAAAAGGAAACACCTCCCTCACCGGCCACATGCCCATGCACCCGGTGCACGTGGACCACAGAGAGAGAGAGAAAGGGATGGACTTGGTCCACCATGGACCACGCTTAGGACCATGGACCGTGAACTTTGCGCCCACCGTGGACCACTGACCCGAGAAGAGCCCACGACTACGACGTGGCGAGCCACAAAGACGCCACATGTCCGGGTCGGCCCGGCCTGCACCGCCCAACCCGAGCCCACGAGCCTAGTTCGGACCCAGCCTGTATTGACCGTTGACTGGTCAACGCTGACCGTTGACCTGGTCCCACATGTCAGTGACACGGACACCCTAGACCCGCACGTCAGACGCTGATGTCATGATGACGTCACGCGGGACCCACACATCGGAAGCCAGCGCAGTCATGCTGACGTCACACTGACATCATCTGCTGACATCAGCAAGCTACGTGGACCAACCACAGCGTGACACGTGTCAGCCCAGGATTAACTCAGCCTTTTTCCATTTTCAAAAATAGATTTAATCTTCGAGAATTTGTAACTAATTCATACGACCTCGGAAAAATATGAAACCAGGACCAAAATTCATCTAAAATCGAGCTCTACGCAATGGACCCGTGTTTGAGTGCATTTGACTCTTTTGAATTTTCATTGCTTCTTTGTGCTATTCTATAGACGTCGCTAACGCGACTATAATGCGGTCGTTTGCAGACTCGGAGGAAAACCGGATGGACGAGGATCGTGAGTACCGTGAGGAGTACGAAGATGACTACACTGAAGGTGCCACATCCCACCCAATCTCGTAGCACCTATTACGCATGGCTAAAGTAGAAATGCTAGTGCTTACTTAATTGTCATGATCACACTATGGTAGGACTTGCATGGTAGTATGCTTTCTTGATGGCCTTTACCTTGACGCAACCTTACCCCTGCTCACCCTGCTGTTAGGCTAGTCACACGCTTGCTAGTATATTTAATTGCTTGTTACTTCTACTACGCTTGCGCAATATTGATGCGTGGTGGAAACTTGTGTTAACTGGACTATGGGGAGAGTGATGCGTGTGTGACTTGGGTGCGTGGAGGGTGAGGGTTGTGTCGACCAAGTTGGAGTATACGACAAGCCGGGGGCAAGTCTTGCCGTGGGGTGCTACCTGGGCACCCCTGGAATGGATACCTGTGGTGGGTAAATGGTATATGAGGTGGCCTTGGGTGTGATCCTGTGATGGGAGGAGCCCAGGGTGGAGGTGTTGTGGTGGCACGGTAAATGGAAACCCTGATGAAGACATTCTGGCTTGGTCATCCCTAAGGACTTACTAGTACTTAGATTCACCAGGAATCCTTACATCCCACTCGCCCTATAGTGCGGGGACGGTCGGACTACTTGGTAGAGCGATGCCACTCTTCTTTGGGCTTAACGTGTGCAAGGAGGTGCAGGGGTGCAGTTTTTCCCCACACCCTTCTGAGACTTCAGGAGGCCTTGTGGACCGACTCTTGACATCCGGTGGGCCCCGGCTCTATCTACGACTCACAGTATCAGCCATCCTAGACTAGACTTGGGGTGTTCCAGGGCTGAGAGGTAGGGTGGCATCGTTCTAGGCTAGCAAGCGGCCGGAATCTGCCTAGACGGGGCACCGTCGAGGATGGCTATCTTGTGGGTATGTGAAACCTCTGCAGAGTGTATGGTTGATCGATCGATACATATGCCGACTTTTCGGCTATGGACCTTTCCTGGGTTTCGCTTAAACTAGATAATGAGATGAGTCTTCTATTCTCTCCCGGAAGTGAGTGATTCGGACGTGTACCAGTGGGCTACGGGCCTTGAGATAGTGCCGAGAGGAGTTGGCTGTCGATGAGCAATGGTGTGTCCGTGGTATGGTGATGGTGTGGAGATGGTGGTTTATCGATCCCGGGATCGAAAACCAGCTCTGGGATGGGAATGGGGTGGAAATGTGTGAGTGGTGTTAAACTTGACCAACTATTATTATATACTTGGTATGTTAATGCATAGGAAACCTGACCTTTTAGGTTCCTCTTGATTATAACCAATTTGCATCCAATTTCCACATAGCAATGCTCATAGGGTTGGGAGTGGCAAGTACAAATCGTCTTGATAAATTTTGGCATCTGTGTTTCTTTGAGGAGTATAGCTCGAGGAGTTTGTGAGTTGAGGGGTTCGTTCCACGCTCGAGTTTGGTGATCTTATCTTCAAGTCATTACGAATGAATGCTACTTTTGATTCCGCCAATGAGGCGATGTAATAAATTATGTAATTCCGCACTATTGTACTTATAATGATATGCTTAGGAAGACCACAAATGGAGTTAGCACTAGCAAGGTGATGTGTTCATCACAAACTAGTGCTCAAGCCATTTGGGTGCCTAAGCACTTGTTGACTAACTCCAAAAGGACCCAACAAGAGTTGGGTACCAAAGTAATGCTTAGGATAATAATGTAGGTACTTGGTGATGAGATGAAGGCTTGGGGTGGTTGAGCAAGTAAATTGAAAATATTCACTCAATCTATCAATCAATTCTTATCATAATCTCTTATATGGTTGACCCAAAGATAATTCAATAAATATATCATTTACTTCATCATCATCATTGGTAACAAGTACCTAAACCTTACATAAATAGCCACTTTATTTGTTTTGTGCTCAATGACTAACAAATAGGCATATTTGTGTAAAAAGTAAAAGTGGCTAATTAGTTTTACTTGATAGTTAACATGTTTGCCATATGATGCTTTTAATAATTCTCTAGTAGAGCAATTCATTTGTTGAGTTGCAGAAGGCCTCAGTTGATCATGCCATTGCTATTTGCCAGCGCACTAGGGTTTATGAGATCATGGAGTTCTAGCATGACTGGAATACCGAGGTAGTACCTCAGTTTTATGCTACCCTATTCGTTGAGGAGGATGACAGGAGGATGCACTGGATGCTCGAGGGCCAGTGGTACAGTGTGGACTATGATGTGTTTGCCGCTCACCTTGGCTTCTCAGAGGATGACCTATAGAGGGACAGGATCCACACCGAGTAGGTGTTACCCCCTGAGCAGCTTGCCTATATGTATCCACCAGGAGGTGAGAGGGGAGCAGTGGAGAAGGTTCAGGGTCTTCATCCTACTTATAGATACAGGCGGGATGTTCGGAGGAAGACTATTGTTGCAAGGGTGGAGACAAGGGCAACATTGCAGATTACTCTAGGAACCTGCTCCACAGGATGGCACCTGATGCTTGTCCCTTCAGCGTGTTTGACTTCATATGGTCAAAGATCAGGAGTGTGGGAGAGAGGCCCTCAAGGGCTGTGGATTTGCTCCCTATATGATGTATATGATTGAGCAGGTGACAGGCACACATCGAGAGTATGATAAGACTCACAAGGCCTTGAAGATTGTTGCAGATCTGCCTGAGATAGGGTTACCTCCAGCAGGACCAGGAGGAGCAGCAGCAGCACCAGAGGCAGATGCACCTAGGAGTGGTGCACCAACAGGAGCTTCACCTTCACCACATGCTCCTTCACGTTCTACTTCACGTCGTGGCAGTCCTCCCTCGCCTATCCGCAGGCTTTTCAGCTCCATATTTGGGATGTGCAGAGACATCCAGACTCGACAGCAGAAGGAGAGGGAGGCTAGGAGGAAGGACACTCAGACTTTGAAGCAAATTGCTTGTAATCTTGAGCTTGATCCTCCTAGGTCTCCACTATCAGATGAGGTAGCTAGTGAGCCTGAGACTGAGGAGCAGCAGCAGGCAAGATATGATAGAGAGTATGTCGAGTTCATTCAGCGACAGCAGCAGCAGCAGTAGGCACCAGAGCACCCTAACACTCTTCCTCTTCAGGCTCGTGTGCCTACTCACTCCCAGCCCCGTCCTGGTACTGTAGACGACTTTGCTCCAGACTGGTGAAGTGACCTCACAGGTGGTGGTGGCTTCTACGGGTCTGGTAGCTATGACCCGTCTGGTGCGGGTGGTTCTAGTCTAGCTGGTGTTACACGCTCAGATGATGAGGATGCTGGTAGAGATGATGATGATGATGAGTGATGCCAGATATCAGAGACAGCTTGTAGCCCCTTTTGTCCTTAGTTTGTCATTTTGGGACCTTTGCGGTGATAGATGACAAAGGGGGAGAGAGACTGATTAAAAGCTTTAGGAGAGAGACTGATTAAAAGCTTCAGGATAGTTTCATTTGTTTCTCTTTGTACCTGAGGATACGTACTACAGGCTGTAGTTTCTTGAGCTTCATTTATGTAATCTTTTGATATGTATCTTAGGAGAGATGAGACTTATGCTTTATCTATGTATCTCTTGAGACATGATCTTAATATATATTTTAGTGGTTTTGCGGACTTGAGAAAATGTGTAATGAGTGCTATGTGTGACATACATGTGTTGTATTTACTTTCATAAGGACTATGCATGCTAGAATGAAAATATTTGATGTGATGCCTTTATATTTATTCTTGTGTGATATATCTTGTCATATGCATCACAGTTTTACTTTGTCACACATGCACCCCACGGATGCAATGATTTAGGGAGTCTCCTATATGTTTTAGCATGTGCAATTGACATTTGAGGTCATTTTGGGAATCCAAATCATAAGCACATATTAAGGGGGAGCCTCTCATAAATCATTGAACCCAAAATCTTAAATGTTTATATTCTTGTGTAAGCTTTAATCAAGTTGTCATCAATCACCAAAAAGGGGAGATTGAAAGTGCATCTAGCCCTTTAGTGGGTTTTGGATGATTGAAAGACAACATGATTAAAGGTCTAACCATTCTTGAGTGTGGACGAGGTAATAGGTTATCTCACGGGTACTTAACGAAAGCCAAAATGATGTGTTGTTGTATAAACAATCTAGTTCAAGCACAAGACAACAATGCAAATGGAATTCATGCAAAGGCTTATTTATTGTGGGATTTCTATGTGCTATGTGAAAGCAAGCTCTTAAGTATTAATTAATGAGACATGAGGGATTGCATATGGAATAGTCTCATATCTGAAGCTTGCTAAATTGAAATGAAAAAAAGACAACAATACAAATGAATGGATGATTCAACACAAGATATGACTTGATGGCTTGAGATGGTGAAGATAGCAAGGAAAGGCTTTGAGGTACTAAGCAAGGGTGAAGGGCAAGCGGACGGCTTGGCGGCGAAGAACCTAGCTAGGGTGAAGAAGGAAGTACTTGCATTTAGTTGAGGTACTAATCAAGCTTCGACGGTCATATTGATGTGGAGGATCAAACCTATATTCGACAAAGTGTTAGAAGTGACTTGATGCATTTGGAGTTATTCATATTTGATGAATGAAATCAAGTCACGTGCTCAAGATGGCTATGCTCAAATGAAAAGATCAATATCAACATGATTGGCACCCTCACTTGATGAAGATTGGAAAAACATGGCTTCGGTTCAAAGAGATCAACTCAATAGGTTTAATTTCGTTATATACTTTTAAATTTGAGTTAATAGGAATGACGTACTATTAAGAGGGATGCATCATGTTGATAGATGATGTTTCATAAGTGCTCAAGCCAACCCATATGAGTTTTGAGTGTTTGAGAGACAAAAGTGTTAACTTCATTTTCTTCTTTGGTCTAGCAATACCAGACGGTATTGATACCGGACGTGTCCGTATTTGTCCGGCATTTGTAAAACCTTTGTCCCTCGGGTTGGTTCGGTCGGGAGTTCCGACATAGGTCGGGAGTTCCGACGATCGGAAGTTCGACAATGGTCGGGAGTTCGACGTCTCATAATTTAAGCTGAAATAGAGTATTCATTGTGGTGGTCATACTGGGACGTATCGGTATTCATACCGGACGTGTCGGTATGGATGACCAGAGGCCAACGGCTAGTTTTCAAATGATGTGAGGGTCGGGAGTTCGGCGTAAAGTCGGGAGTTTCGACGATCGAAAGTTCAACATCGTCGGGAGTTCCGACACCTCACACTTTTACTCGATTATGATGTTTTCAAATGTCTTGAGGATCGGGAGTTAAGCGTGAAAGTCGGAGAGTTCCGACGGTCGGAAGTTCCGGCATTCATCGGGAGTTCGACGCCTCACAACTTCCTTTGTAACTTAGTTACCGTTGGCGCTTGATGTAAGTCATACTGGACGTGTCCAGTATTAATGACTATAAAGCGGCTAGTTTTCCAAAGGGGCTATAAATACCCCCAAGCCTCCACCTTTGGAGGCTGCTGATTCTCTTGAAAAAGACACACGTTTTTGAGCCTTGCCAAAACTCTCTTAGTGAGTGATTGATTAAATTTGCAAAATCAATTTGTGGGTTGAGTGAAATTCAAAAGAGAGCCATCCAACCACTTGAGCACTTGTGCATATTGTCAATCTCATGATTCGCATTTGTTACTCTTGGACTCTTCGGTCCTAGATGGTTAGGAGTCGCCGGAGAGCACACGAGAGATTGTGGAGTGCCTCGGAAAGTTTTAGAATTCGATTATTCCGCCTCGGAATCAACTAGTGGAAGGAAGAAAAGGAGTTGGAAAAGACTCACTGCTAGAGTGACCTTCGTGGTATCCTCTAGGGCTAACCTTCATTGGGTCGCCCGCAACCCCCTCAACGGAGAGTATGACTCGAACGAGTCCGAACTTCGGGAAAATAAATATCGTGTCTCAATTCGCATTTCATTTGATATTTGTGTTGCTCTAGCTCTTGTGCAGGTTCTCTGTATATCGATATCTCTAGTAGGTACCTACAGATTTGGTTTGAAGATAGAAATCGAAAGGAGCAAGTTCGGGGCTGATCTGCAGAAACCATGCATCTACGGACACGTCCTGTATTAGACTCCATCTTTGAAAATATTTATTCACAGTTCTAACTTTGTGTTGCAGGGTTGTAGCTTCTAGATACATTCTTTATACCTCGTATACTCTGTGGCTAACTTGTGAGGGGTGGTACTACTTTTTATTTGGAGTTTCCATTTTGGAAACTCCCTTTACTAATCGTTTCGCATTTAAATGTGTTAATTTTGAAACGCCTATTCACCCCCCCTAGGGCGGCATCCTAGGTCCTTTCACTTACCGCTTTCTTTCATTCAACGTTTGCTCCTACAAAGCATCTGTCCCAAACACTGCCCGGTCGCTTCGGGGCTCCGCGAAGTGCGATATACAATCTCTTTTTACTATCATATGGTAAATACCTTTTTACCCGAACGAAAGAGTAGTCCGTTCCTTTAATTACCTTACGTAACTTTGCTTTAAACATTCCGACCGATCACACCCCGCCATGACCTACGGTTATGAGCAGTTGAGCCTCGCGGGCCACGCCCGGTTTCTTAAGGTTGCAGCCTACGGTTCAAATGGACAGGTGCAAAAAAGAAATAATAAAAAATAAAGTTATGCTAGGGTAAAAATAAGGAACGGATGGGACAAGCTTCCCCTTATGAAGTGATTCCATCACAAAATGAAGTTGATGTATTCATGGATATAAAAATGTTTACATAGGGGGCTCCCCCACGAACTTATCCCTTACATATATTGACTATTTTTTCTACTCTAAATACTACTGTGGCTGCCCGGATCGCATCGACTCTTGGCTCGACCCGGTGAAGATAAGGCTGCTCGGTCTCGATGGGACAATGTTTGGCTCGAGTCGGAGGCGGGACGATGTTGCTTCCGACCAGGCTCCTCCATCCACGAGTGGATGACATCTTACAGGCCGCGCACCTTTGGCTACGCTTTCGCATGGCAGCATCCATCACCCATCTTGCGGAGACTTGCTCGGCCACCATCTATCAAGATGGCAACAAGCTCTCCACGAGAGCATGGATGGCGTTCGGACTCCAACCATCGGCGTACCAGCTGCAGATGGTGGTGAAGTCTGGAAATGCACGGGTGGTGCGTCACCACCAAAGTCGCACCTCGACGTCCCATAGAACATCCCGTCGGAGATAAGCGGCCGAACTTCGTTCGGGACCTCCGCTAGTTGGATAAGCGAAGCGTCTTTGGTGCTCGGCGGCCCGGACCGAACACCTCCGAGACAACAACCCGAGGCGATGTTGCGGATCTGGTGAGCTCCCCTTGAGAGCATGTCGCTCTTCAAGGGACTTGGCCAGCGCCTCCGCATTGAGCCAATAAATCGCCTTGGTTTGTCTCTAGGTCCCACTCCAACGACCTAACCCTTCCACCCGATTCACGAAAGAAGGATGACAGCTCCGAAAGGAAGGGAAAGGAAAAGCCAAGACATCAACCAAAAATAGAATAGGTACATACTAAGGCGGGTGTTCTCAAGGATGGAGAGTCCTTCCTCTTGCCGAGTCACACTTGCTTATGATCGGGCGTTCGACTCCTCCTCAAGCGCTTGCTTGAGATCTGCGAGCACTTCACAGGTCGACCGACCGAGCCTTCCGCTCGACTCTAGAGCCTCTAGGGACCCTTGGGCGCCACCTTGGTCTCCGCTAGGGACTTACGAGCATCGCCTCGGTCTCACTTTGGTGGACCTTCGCATCAAGTCCTCGCTCGTGGCGGTCGCCCGCTCCATCATGGCGAGTTCCTGTCGCCCAGCGCCTCCCGTCGCCTCGGCCGCCTTTGTCCTAAGACTCACGGCCAGGCGGACTCAGCCTGGCGCTCGAGCTCGACAACCCCACCACGACACTTGGCCTCCCGCTCCATCTCGAGCATGCTCCTCCCAGAGGTAACGGGACTTATGCAAGACATCTCCTCCAAACGCTATAAAGCAAGAAGCAAGCATCTTTGAGACAACCAAGAAAAGACCAAGGAGTCAAGGACGAACCTAGAAAACTTACCTCACGCAATGCGGGTAGGTCGATTGTAACCGCCTAATGGACGACCTTGACCCGCTCCAAGGCCTCCTCGAGCCTCGCAGGTTTGGGCGAGATCGAGGACTCCATCATGAGCCCTCTCCCCCCAAGTATGTCCTAGAGCTACACCTCCTCCTCATCCCAAAGGATGAACCACACCTTCCTTGGGTCAAGGCGAGGGGCCACACTAGGTCGGTGGTCGCCCCAAACCCACTAGAAGGCCCAGTACATGACCGGACCACCACCGGCTCTGCGATGGTGGGATGGCAGCAGCTCCACCCTAGTGCACCGCCTCATCAGGGCAGGAGATCTCCACCTCATTGACCCCGTGGCCCACCGGCCGAATGCTCGCCGCCGTCTCCGCCACGCCACCTCCCGACGCGCCCAGCCCGACCAGGAGGGTGAGCGTGCGTCCCTCCGTCGAGCAAGGCGAGGCCCGGTCTCCTCCCTCTTCTACCTGGCAGTGCAGGAGGGATCACTAGGTCACCTCCAAGGCAATGCCACTTGCCGCCACCGGGATTGCTGTCATCACCTCCGCTGCCCATTGCTTTGGCCGGCCATCGGCCGTGGGGCTTGACCCCCTAGAGGGAAGGCCGCACTGCCCGCTAGCCTGCTTTCCCTCCACTTGTCATGACCCACTTGCAAGCTAGGCCTCCACTCCTCCCACATGGGAGGCAGGCGTCTCAACCCCATCGATGTCAGCCACTTTGTCAAAAAAGTACAGGTCGGTCCACTCAAAAACTCAAGCATGAAATACAAGAAACACAGGTACATACCTAGACGCAAGAAGGTAAGGCCCTAAAGCCCCGACCCAGCAACGGGCCCACCTGGGACGAGGACCGCTCATGGGTCATGCGACCCACCCCTCACATCAAGCGAGGGGAGTCGGCCCTGGGATCCCGATCGCCCATGAGCCACCGCGCCGCTGGCATGTGCCAGCGCCCACCGGAAAGGTGGCAAGGCGTCCCCATTGTGGGTCGCGTCTGCGGCGTCGGCCTCGAAGATGCGGGTGCGAGCTGCTCCTTTGACCGACCGTGCGCGCTTCCGCCACGCCGGAAGGCAGGGGCGACACGGTGATACCTCCAAAGGCCACGGCGACCGCCGTCGCTTCACCGCTTGCTCACCGGGCGGCGTTCGAGCTCGCAAAGACACTTCCTCAATGGGGAACGTTGCGCGCCTCCAAGCATCTCGCCCACATTGGCGTAGACGTGGGCCATGAGCTCACGACGCTCCACCAAAGTCACGACGACGCCCGGCTACCCTCATCCTCGGAAGAGCTCGTGTCGACACCCACCTCCGTGGAGTCCTCCAACTCGAGCTCCGCCTCCATGTCACTTCGATTCTCGCCGGCCCACACCCACCGGGCGATCTCCATCTCCTTCCTATGCTTCCTCCTAGCCTTCTTAGCTCTCTTCTTCTTCTTCACGACTTTGCCTCCTTCACGTGACGAGGCTTCGCCCGCCCGATCCCTTTGGAAGATGCGGTTGGGATTTATAATCAATGAGTCCCCGCAAAATAGACGACTTGAAGTCAAATTATAGGAGAGCAAGATCAAAAGAGACACGGAATAAGGAGAGGAGAACGTGCAGATTAGGCGATTTCCGGCGTGGAGAGGTCCGGGCTTTCCTTCAAGGGTCTCCGGGCCTTGATTTAACACCGGTCGAGTCGGCTCTAGACTTCGTTCTTCACCAACTCCACCGGTGGACGCGTGGTCGGGTCCGTCGAGCTAGAAGTACTGACACATCGGTCACGCGTCCTTTACACCGGCCGGGCGACCCGATGGTGGAAGAAGGTGTGGAACACCCGCACCTGCCGAGGTCGTCTTTGCAACAGCTTCTAAAGCTCCGCCTCGATGATCCCTAGCTTATTCTCGGGGCGGCTAGAGGGCCCCACGACCAGCTCTCCCACCTCTCCGCCTTCTATCGATGAACGGTGGGAATGGGCGCCCGTCGGGTTTCGGATGTAGAACCACTCCCCATGCCACCCCGATTGGAGTCACGGGGGTGTACGTGAGGGTAAGAGCCCGGATGAACTCGGCTTCTTTGCGGCGAAGCCCCAATCGCACAGCAGCCTGGGTGGTTTTCCCCTTCAACAAGGATCGCCTGGTGAAGATCCACGGAAGAAGTCCACGTGTGGCTCCATCCCGAGGAAGGCCTCACAGATGGTCACGGCCGTGACGTCTGTGCACCCTAGCCGATTGAGGTGCTACACTCTATGCCCCACTCATTAAGGAGTGCGCGAGAACCAATGCGCAGGATATCCTAGCCCACACTCATGGAAGGCGAGGAAGGAGACAAGCTCGTCGGCCTGAGGTCATGGAAAAGCATCCCCCACAGGAGCCCTCCAGTGCGCCACCTCCTTCGGTGGAAGTAGCCTTCTCGTGCGGCCAAAGATTGTCCCATCCACATTGGATGGCCTCCACTTGACATCTCGCTTTGGACCCCTAAGCGGATCTATGAATTCTCCTCTCCTCGCCTCTACCCTTTTCTCCTAGGAACCGCCGCGACACCTAACGCTCTTGGCGAGAAGGAAGAAGGAGGAGGGCGGCGATTGCTAGAATAGGCGAAGAAGCAGGACGAAAAACCTCTCCCTTCCCTATTTAAGGAGGAGACGCAGCAGTTGGAGAAAGCGAAGGTTGGGGTGAAAACCCTATCCCTTTCCCCTATTCAATGCAGGATAGAAACGCATAATGGGATGCGTCCTAACAGATGGGATGCGCCTGCCCGGACGAGACGATGCTCGGTTAGACGGACGTGGCCTAGGCATGGCCCACCACTACCGCACGCCGGGTGCGGGAAACAAGGCACAACCGCTCGTAGGCTTCTTGAGTCGATCGGACGGCTCAGGCGAATGTCGAGAGATAGGTAAGGAGCGAAGGGCGCCCCATGTGGGCCATGCCGAAGCTCCGTCATGAAGCATTTAACACGGATCCCATTCGGACATATCCGATAAAACTCCTCAAGCACATCACTCGAGTCGACAAGGTAACTCTACCAATCCCCCTTACTATATTTTTCTAATACATGATCATTCATTCATCCATTCTCATACGCGCATTCACACATTCATTCATACGGTCATTCATTCATTCATCCCATACATCCAAGCATCGTGATATGCAATTAATGCATCACAACGCGCTCGTGTTGCGCCACGAAGTGGTAGCGCCTCATTCAACATGAGCAACGACCGACCAAGGTTCAAGGTCGGCCCGCGAAGGGCTCGAGGCCCTCAAACAGCAGAGCTAGGAGAGAAAACACAGATGAGCCCCCACCAGCGGAATAGGGTTATCTTAACCTTCTCGTTCGATCCTAACCTTGAGCCATGCCCACAAAATCTCCATCGAGGGGAGGCAGCTGGCCACTTGAGTCGGTCTTGAATGACCTGCATCTATCGGACGCGAAGTTAAGGAGCAAGGAATGCCACATGAGGGTTATGCCAACCCGTCATGAACGACGGACCCGATTCCGCCGAACGCACTCGCTAGCGAGCTCATCGAAGCTGCCGCTTGAGCCATATCGAGGCAAGCGACATTAGCTCAGCCCCTCCTATGCGGAAACCGTGGGACGTGGGTAACACGGAACTAGACCCACCCCTATGAGGCCCTAACCGGGCTTAGGTCGCCCAACAACGACTGAGAAATCAACCGAAGCCAGCGTAGGTGGCGCAAGCGGGACAAACACAGTGAACACCGAACGGCCGTCAGCGGCCCCGGAAAGAGTACCAAGATGCTCGACCTCCAACCGACTCACCAATCGGACCGCAGGCTCAGGGTTACACCCACCGGGTGCGCTCACGCCCGCACCCGTTGTCAAAACGAACCCCACCAGATGATTCTACTCGAATCACCCGAGGCTCAACGCACCATTGTCAAAACAAAAATTCCCCCGCTAGCAAACAAAAAATCCCCAGGCATGATTCTCAGACTTCGACCGCCAGGCTCAAGGAGCTCTGTCGGGTTCATAAACTGGGGTCCCTCATGGACTCGCTTCGGCCGAGAGCTTGGCCTAGTAGATGACGTTGCGAGCGACTACGCGCAACTCGGCCGCCCAAAATACCTAACGATAGGCGGAAGGCGTATCTAGTCTCGATCGAAAGGCTGGCCAAGGGGACGACAGCGCTTTGACTTCGTCCCGCCTCACCGACCGGAAGGCTCGCCAAGGAGAGACGACGCTTCGCTTTTGACCGCCTGCCTCACCGACTAGAAGGCTCGCCAAGAAAGGACGACGCTTGCCGACTGCAGCCGCCTCACCGCCGGAAGGCTCAGCAAGAGAGATGACACTGCTTTCGACTCGCCCGCCTCACCGATCGGAAGGCTCGCCAAGGAGAGATGACACTCGCTTTTGACTCGGCCGCCTCACATGACCGAAGGCTCGGCCAAGGAGAGGGCGACACTACTTTCAGGACTCGGCCGGTTCTCCGACCAGGGGTACACCGACCTCTCACATAGCTCTTTTCACGGGCCGTGGTCCGAAGCCAATCTGAGAAACAAATCAACGGGGCGCTAGCTCAGTGAAGGACTGAAGAAATAGGGCGAGCAAGTAAGACAGGCGCTCATGTCAACTTACCAATACCAAGGGCCGTACCACATTGCACAGCAGAGCGATCTTTATCATGCCATATTAGAAGGGTGCTCGCAACCTTCCGAATATATCGTAACACGAGCAAGTGTTGTGGGGCGTGTTTACATTTGTCCTATAGTATGATAGACGCGGCATTTGCCATACCGGAAGAGGACGATGGAGCCTACCACATGCATCCAGGTGTCAACTTGATTGTTATGGGCGCCTGCCGACAAACCACCTTGTACCAGAAGCGTGGAAGATAAGACTAGGTGCTTACACTCTCTTTCTCTCACACTCTCTCTCTTGTAAAGCCGTCCCCTTCATCTATAAAAGTGGACGCGCTCTCCAAAAAAGAGGGACTATTCAAACAACCTAAGAGGATTCCAATGAACAAATGACGGATCACTCAGATTTCTCTCTTGGCTCTAGAACTCTAAAGCCAAACAAAGCATACTGCTCAACACTTAGCAGACGTCGGAGCTCCGTCACTTGGCCCTTTCGTAGGAGTCCAATGGACCTCGATACCCCCATCTTACTCCCTCTCATTTATAACCTGACAAACTTGAAACACGGGCTCATGAATAAAGTTACCAACCGACTCAAAGCCGGACGTAGGGCCGCATTTTGCTGAACCAAAGATAAACCTGTGTCATTAAGTGCTAAGCCACATCCGATCTGGCAACGTATGGTAAAACTACAAATATTTACGTGTTGATCACTTTTCGCACCGATAATAGGACTTTCAATGGGGACGATGTTGCAGGGCCAGAGAGGTGGACATTAGTGTGGGGAGCCTGCAGAGAGGCAGGTAGTGGTGCCAGAAAGCGGGTTGCGACGCTGGGTGACTGTGGGGAAGTAGGTGGCGGGGCAAGGAGGGATCTAAGCATGAGGGATGAGAGAGAGAGAGTTACTGGTGATCCGGTGCATTATCTTCATCAATAATTTAAAAATGATATTGAACCACCCCATTATTTTTTATTGGAAGAGTTGTATTCGGAAGCTATTAAAGATGCTCTTATGCAATATTAAGGGTCTGTTTGAGACTGCTCCACAAACTCCACCACAGCACAACTCCACATAAACCTAAAGTTTCTAGAGCATTCTTTTAAGTGCTCTCAACTCTAGCTTTTTTCCTGGAGCTGAGTTGTGTGAAGCTGAACCTGTTTAGCTGAAAAACGTGGAGCGGAGAAATCCCAAACACGTCCTAAACAAATAGCTTGGATCAGATATTGGGATATGTCAAAATAGATGCCTTTGTAATTAGAATACTTTGGTCCACCTTTCAAGCAAAACCTTATTGTTCTAGTTTACACAACACTCAGCCACATTCACAAGGAAACATCAGGCTGACAACAGATCAATTTTGAATGGCGTGACTTCTTGATCACGCACAATCACCTAATGTTTTCCACTATTCCTAAATAGCTGCCAAAGAAAACTAGGAGAAACAGAGTCTAAAAGGGAAATAAAATCTTGTAACTTCTAAGAGAAGAACATCAGGGCTCAGTGTCATTTCTACCATTCCATGGAATTGGTTCTTCTAAGATCTTGTGATGACTTTTTCCTGATGACTGGAACTACCCTTTCAATTAGCTGCACAAACAAGTTAACTTCTTTAATGAATGACAAAAGAACAGCAACTGTTGCATGTTTGAATTTGCAGAGTACTCAACTAACCATAGCAATAGATTTGAGAAAATCATGATAGTATAGACATGGAGAAAATCAGACTGACAAGCAATATAATGCTGTGAGATAATTATCAGTAACAGATTAAGCCAGTGGCAGAACTTATTAATATAGCATCAGATGAAAACGTATAACTAGTAGGCATACACTCCTCAGAATTCAGATTACAATCAAAGATGGAAAAAAAGTTTCTTTCCAAGCATTGCAAAGTAAATGAGCTAATTAAATTTCTCCCAAAAAGGGATTTTTGGCCCAAAAATGGAATTTTGAGATTACAAAAAGGGCAAAATTTGCTACAGTGCATGAAAACTGAAAAGTGATGTAAAAATTGTTTCGCTGAAATCATCCGAAGCATAACACAAGTTCAGGTTCAGAAAACACATGTTAATTTGACTGCCAAAAGCATATCAAAGCAATTACCCAAGGCTAAACATGATTTCAAGCAATTATATTGATAACAAAGCTTACCTCCTTAAGTCTCTTTTGGCGCCGGGTCCTCCTGGAAAATAATAATGGTAAGATAAGATGAATTGAAGGTGGACCTTATAACCCCAAAGTGTAAGAGACATGAACATATAGATAACCAGTGTTTCATGTCTCTAAATATATTTCCCCTATTTTGTATTCTGTTAATCTAATTCATTTTAACAACAGACTTCTGCACAAATCCTCTATAAGTAATCCCATACATGTAAAAAAAAAAACCTAGACTAGGATAAATGATTTAATGAACAAGGATATCTGATTACATGACAACACAAAGGAGATCAATTTTCAGACAGTGAAATGCGCTCATGGGTCCATAAACTTTTTCACAATCTCATTTAGGTACATGAAGTCTCATCTAGATCCTCTAAGTTTTCAAGTGGTTCGTACATGTGTGAATTCAGGTCCAAGATTGAACAATGAACTACTATAGAAGTTAAAGGATCGAGATGATCATTTTGAGAATTCATAGACCTAGATGAGAATACAGAAAAAATTTAAAGGACCCACTGTGCATTTAACTCTTAGATATTTCGCCCAGAAATGTATGACAGTTAGACTCAGTTCTTCAATGGTAAAATGCCCATATTTTTTTCATATTTCTAAATAAAGCCTCTGAATGTAATGGTAAAGGTTCACTGCTGTTATGATACAACCCCACTTTTCACATAAAAATTAAGAGGGAGGAGATTTATTTCGTAATAAATCTTGTTCCCATTCCCTTTGGGGGTAATCATGTGCCTAATATTATTTTGCCCTGTTTGTTTGGCAATGATGATAAGTTAATGGAAAAATCTTTATTGATCGATTTATCTGATTTATCTATGAGAGAAAAATAATGTCCGTCACTGAAAAGTAAGAACAGGGCGATTATCTGTCATTTCCTCCATCTGTCATTTCCTCCCAACCCCTAACTATCACAGCTGCACAGTGAGCTACTGAGCTCTTATTACGATTCTGTGGAATCTCCAGCTGGGCAAAGTTACACAGTGCTTGTACTATGAAATGTTCTGAACACGATGTGGCCTGGGGCCGGGGCATGCTCGAAAGCTAGGTC